>CAJVPL010002011.1:0-10716 GCA_910591945.1 Ambispora gerdemannii
TTTCTTTCTTGATTTTATCTGATGATTCAAAATCTTGTTGTTCTCTTTCAGTTTGGTCTAATTTATCATAAGAAAATACTAGCTTGAGATTTGAGATTTTTACTAATAATATAAATATTACTTGAACAATTTTATTATTTGACTAAACTATATATAATATATTGAAATTATTGATAAGTATTATTTCAATATTTTTAGTATATTTAGCATTGATAGTTTCAGCTTTGATTTCTACCTCTTTGTATACTAACAAAAATCTAAAAACTAATTAATAATAAGTTCCAGTTGGTATTGTTACGATTATTTTAAATAAAGAGTTTTTTTTACTATTGATAAGAGAGTTATATGAGTTGGAAGAGAGAAATAAACTAATAAAATTGGTTAGTGCAAAAATAAATATCTAAACCTATACCAATTTTGACAGAAATTATTAAATAATTCTATCAAGAATAAAAAGAAAAATTGGGAGAGTGTGTTCAAAGAGATAATTAACTATAGGGATTATTAACTAAATATAAAGATATTGATATTTCTATACTTATAGTCATATATTCTAGTTTTTTCAATACCAAAGAAAATAAATAACTAAAAAAAATATCACTTATTTAGAGTTATAGTACACAACTATACAATTAATATCATTTATTTAAAGTTACAGTGCATAACTATATAATCAATATTACTTATTTAAAGTTGCAATATATAATCATATAATCAATATTACTTATTTAAAGTTATAGTACACAATTTTACAAATTAATATTACTTATTTAAAGTTACAGTACATAACTAAATCAAAAAATAATATTATAGCAAATCAATATACTTATCCAAAAATACTTTAATTATCTTTTTCAAATTTAAAGACAAAAGTAATAATCAAAAATTCAATTCTATATAAATTAATATTCAATTTCTTAATTTCACTCAAGATTTATAAAAAGTGACTTGAATTATAAGATTTGAAATTCAATAATAGTATTATGACAAATTTGAAGAAAAATAGAAAGGATAATTCTATATTTATGACAAATTTGATAAAAGAACTTACAAATTGTGTATACTTGATAGAAAAATCTTGAAAAATTCACATAATAATAATCATTTGAAGCTCTATATTGAATTGAACAAATTAGTATTCATGATAATTATTTAAAATTTCACAGTAAAACTCTTAAGTAGAGAAGACTTTTATCATTTAATAGTTTGAATTACATATAAAATATTATGTGACATAATTTTGATAATTATTTATATTTTCTTTTATATTTTTTTTATTTATAATTATTTAATTTATTTAATTTACATATAATTTATCAAAAATACCAATTAATTCTTTTAATATTACATTATTTATTTTATTATAATATTATTAGATCTAAATTCATTCTATTTTAAATTAATATTAATTAATATAGTACTAATATCACTCTAATTTAAATTATATCATTTAGATTAAATTAGTAACACTTTTTTTAAATTAATCTTATAATTTTTTTTAAGTAATATCACTTATCATGTAAATTTATATTATATTTATATGTATTTGAACAGATATAATTTAACATAGAATAACAAGAATTTTAGTAATAATTTTAAAAGTATAGAAGTTAATTAATACTTCTAAATAATCTTTTACTTATTATTATCTTTAATTTATTATTTACTTAACTTTGACTTATCCAACTAATGGAAGTTATCTTTTGTATTTTAATAAATCATTTGCATTTTTGAATTATAAAATACTTGTTCAATTAGTAAAAGTATTAAAATCTATTTCTTTTTATATTTTCTTTTAATCATCTAGTATTCAACTCTCTCAAGTACACACAATCACTATTATCACTCTTATATAATTCTTATTTAAATACTATAATTAGTTTATATTTTGCTTATCAATATAAAAATGATAACAATATTATGTAAATAAATTAATAAATTGAATTTGAATTAATTAAATAATATTGATAATATATTATATAATTTTGGTGAAATATATATAAAATTTGAATGTATTTACAAAGATTATAAATAAATTAACTTCTTTATCTTAATTTTATATAAAATCAATAAATTTTCAATCAATTAAATTACTAAAAATTCAAAAAAATATAATAAGATATAATAAAATTGAAATTATTTCTTTATAATAAAAATTTTATTTTTATTAATAAATATTTTTTGTTTTTATATTAAAAAAAAGCTAAAAGACTGTATTTTAATATATATTTTTTATAAATTTTTTAAATTTAATTTTAGAAATATTTCAAATTATAAAATTAATTATACAAACTTTTTATAATTAAAATTTAATAATTTGAATTTTTAATTATAAAAAGTTTGTATAATTAACTTTATAATCTGAAATATTTCATTTAAAAAATCTATAAAAAATATATGTTAAAATACAGACTCTTAGCTTTTTTTTGATATAAAGACAAAAAATATTTACTAATAAAAATAAAATTTTTATTATAAAGAGATAATTTTAATTTTATTATGTATTTTTTGAATTTCTGGTAATTTATTATAAAGGTATATATTATTATATACAAATTTTGCTGATAATATTATATTTAATGATTTTTTACAAATATTTATTATTATTTTATAAGAATCATTTTTTGTTAAAATTATTACAATATATAATATTATTTTTAAATTCAATAATTATTATTTAAATATTAATATAATTTTAAAAATAATATTATTGATCAATATTTCTAGAAAAGTGCAAATAGTTTGAATTTTTATTATTATTAATAATATAATTATTAAAAAATAATGAATAAATAAAATATTTAAAGATCAAATTGTTCAAATTGAGCTGGATTTTACTTATAAAAAATATATATATTAAATGAAGTTATTAGTAAAAATTATCAAATTGTTAAGATAAGAAAGATTATTTTTTGTTAAAAATCATATACTGATTTTTAATGATTTTAATAGATATTTATTAATTAAAAAAAGATTGTTTTTAAACAAAAGTTATTATTACATATTTATTTTATTTATAATAGTATATTATTATAAGTAGAATATTTTATATTATAAATAATTAATTATATTTAATATTTTTAATAATTTAAATTTATTTAATTTAATTATTTAATATTTAATATTTAATTATTTATATTTCTATTGGATAAATTTGAAATTATATGAATTTTATATATAATATATAATTTTATATATAATTTATTATTTATTATTATTATTATTTATATAATTTTTATAATTTATATAATTTATATAATTTATATAATTTGTATAATTTGCATAATTTGCCTAATTCACATAATTTATAATTTCTTATAACTTCTTGTAATTTCTGTAATTTTTATAATTATTATAATTATTGTAATTACTATAATTACTACAATTATCATTATTGTTATTATTGTTATTATATTTATTATTAATAATTATTAATATAATTAATATAATACTTAAGTAATATAAATACAATTATTTTTATAGCTATAGAAAAACAAATTATAATAGTTAATCCAACTAATGACTTAATAAAATTTATTAATGATTTGTAATTCTTATTTGTAAGTTAAACTAATCTAAAATTAGAGTGTGATTATATTGTAACAAATAGAAATAATAATAAATATAAAAATAATAATAAAAATAAAATAGCAAATGTTAAAGTTATATCAAATCAATCAAGTTACGTAATTAGATCAAGAAAAAATGGCAGATTATGTGATTCCGATCCCGATACCAACCATCCGATCTATTTCTTAAATTATAATGCATAATATTAAATAAAATTTTGATTATGATAGAATTAGATTTAGAGTTAAGATTATTGTATAGTAAACGAAAATGTGTTATATAGTAAAATTTCGCAAGGAATATTTTTTTATTAAAGCACAAAAGATAGTTTCATAGACAAAATTTTAAAATACAAGCTATTTTTCAAAAAATAAGCATTTGTTTTGATCTTGCGATTTGATTGGTGCATAATTTTAAGGGGTAGATCGGATGGTCGGCATCAGAATCGGAATCACATGATCTGCCATTTTTCTTGGTCTTCACTTTGTTATTATCAACAACGAATGGCCGAACCAAATAACGCAGATCATTTGGTCCGAAAATCACGTGGTCGGACAATTCCTCCTACACGCTGACGATTTCCTTTGAAATAGGATGATTTATATAGTTTATCCCTTAAACCGTCTAGCGTACAAAATTGCATGTTAAAATATTTTGTCTGGAATACCAAGTAATGTGTTCACACGAAGATTCTCTATCAGTTTTCCGAAAGTGGTTATTATTGTTACATGTATAATAAGCTAATTTCTGTAGAATCACATGATCTTTCACCTAACGATCAACAATTTATCAGATTGTTCTATTCATCTGATCATTATCTTTTTCAAAATGGTCCGTCAATTAAAATATCATGAAAAAAAATTGCTCAAAAAAGTCGATTTTCTTCAGGTAAATAATAAAATAAAATATTAACATATTTATCAACCGATGACTTAATTTCAATCTTTTAACACATTTATTAAGTGGAAGAAAGAAGATAATATTCATGCAACAAAAGTTATACGTCGCTATCATATACAAAAACCTGAAGACTACCACAAATATAATAAACTTTGTGGTGAAATAAAAAAACTTGCGAATCGAATTTCACTTTTAGATTCACGTGATCCATTCCGTGTTAAACAAGAGACAGCACTATTGGAAAAATTATATGTGATGGGACTAATTACGGCGAAAAAACAATTTAGTCAGGTGGATGGAATTACAGTGTCTGCTTTTTGTCGACGACGTTTACCAATTGTCATGTGTCGATTAAAGATGTCAGAGACTGTTAAGGAAGCAGTCACATTTATTGAACAAGGACATGTGAGAGTGGGACCGGAAACAATTACAGATCCGGCGTATTTAATCACTAGGTAAATACGATTGAATGACTGAGAATTTCAGCTTCTGTACATTATTATTAAAGTTTAAATTATAGGAATCTTGAAGATTTTGTCACGTGGGTTGACACATCAAAGATAAAACGAAAGATCATGAAATATAATGATAAGGTAAGATTAAACACATCTATTTTATTAAAGATTTATTGAATCAATTTAATCTTTTAAATTTTTAATCAGTTAGATGACTTTGACCTTTTATAAAAGATTGTCAAACAGAAGCTTGTGTGTCTTTATCGTTATTTTAAAATAATTATTACAATTAAATCACCAATGAAATTTTTATCACATGACTTAACTTTTTCGCTTAAATGTGATTGGCCGATTCTTGATAAACTTAAAAGACACCTTTTACAATATCAAAGTGAAACTATATTTCCTTTCCCTTATTCTAAATCATTACTCCAATTCTGCGGTTATTTGAACAAAATTTCGACCAAATGATTTATTACTTTTAAAATATTTAACACGTTTCCCGTTCTTCTTCGCATATTGTTTCAACAAATTTTCATGCGTATTGACAACACGAGCTTCACCCGCCCAAGTTAAAGAGGTAAGACCTGCAGGAGCTTTATCAAGAAATTCACGGAAGTATTTTCCCAATATTCTCCAATATGCTGCATTTAAATTTTCAAAGCAAGCTGGAAGGTTTTCCGCGATTTTCGGAAAATATTTGTATAATTGAAACCGAGAATCCTGGAAAATGTCATCTTCTGCATTACCATGTAATAGATGTAGAGGTCTTGGAATTCTAAGGCTCTTAAGTTTTCGGCAATTTTTCAACAAATTTAAAAGATCCTTGGCATTTTGATCATTCGTAATGTAAGTGCCAAAATTCACGAGATTTGAGCAATTTTCCCCGATGGTTGCCAGAAGATTTAGACAATATCTCGTTTTGACATAAACGAAGATACTAGTCAATCTTTCATTTGAATTGCCAATTAATGCAGCTAAATTTGCGTGTACTATCACATTGCTTGGATTTGGATTCCAATTTCTGTCGATGTTGACAAACCGGATCGAATTAAGCTTCGGAAATATCGTCATGGCTAATGAATCTAAATTACAGGGTGTAATTGCGAAATTCTCGAAACTTAATTGTTCCAAATTTTGGCATTTTGTTAACCCTTCGAGTGCGGAACCCTCGGACAGAATTCCTCCGTTAATTTCCAGCTTTTCCAATGACTTCGTCAAATGATTGTTGAAAATCAAGGACAATTCTTTTGATATATCGACGACATTCCCATTCTCAATTCTTAATTTCTTCAAGTTACGTTGTGCGTTAATCAAATGAATAAATTCAGTATTTTTGTTCGGTGATGATATAACAACTAATCTCGGATTCTGAATGGTATGAGAATATGAATATCGACAATTGATAATTATTGTCAAATCCTGAATTGAATGACTGTATTGAGAAAGCCGTATGAAAAAATGATTTGCGTTGAAAAAATCGTTGCAAATTAACGTCTTGAGATCCGCGAAACAACTGCTAGCTGCCAAAAAAGATGGAATTTTGGAGATTGCTCTCCTTGCACATTTTTCAAACCAAGTATGTCCCGTAGTTCTTTCATAACTTGGATACAAATCAACGTTGAAATAATCCAGTCTACCAGAGATAGATTGAGTAAATACCATTTTACAAATTTCATTTGCAATCTGAAATCGACGTTCCTCAAATGTATCACCAGTAAAAACTTCAGTACCGTCAATGTCAAAGCAATCTTCTCTTGATGTTGCACTCGCTTGAATCCACTCTTCAACCAATTTATACAAAATATTATAATTCAATTCCCGCAAGAATGCTGGATAATTGAATAAAGGTGTTTGTGATTTTTTCTTGTTGTCGACATCATGTTGATTAACAAACGCCAAATAAAAAGGAAGAATTTTCATGAGACGTTTGATCGGAATTGTGTTACAATTCAATGGTTTTCGCCATAGCATCTGGATTCCGGATTTACACCATTTTCGATTCACGAGAATTACAGAATGTAATGTAGCATAGTCATCTGGGTCTATCTCTGAGAAAATAGCCTCAAGGCATTCAGTGGGCATATTTTTAGATGAAAACGGCATTTTGTTATAATTTTGTTTGATGAAAACTTAAAAGATTATTTGTTATATTTGTTAAAGTTAACGTTAGTCGCGTCATAAAATGTGACTTTGAAATTAACCAATCAAATCGTGATATCACATAATTAACCGCACCGGAAATCTGTAGCCAATAGAAAATTTTTATCGGAATTTGATAAACTAGGTATACAAATGGACAATTAAACTAAACTGCCTTCTTCAAGGAAACAAAATTGATAAAGCTTTTCCTATTGAAATAAACAGAAATAAGATTATTGATCAACTCAAGGAAGCTATAAAGGAGAAAAGACTACCGTTTTCATGGTTTCAATGCACAAAAGCTTAAGTTATGGAAGGTTCAAATTCGCATAGATAGTGATGAGGAACTAAATAACCTTGAACTCCGCGACGATCAACTTATCAAAACGGGGACGATTAGTAGTTATTTTACTGACAAACCACTTCGTAAACATATCCACATTATTGTCAGACCGCCTATACCGCCTGTTAAATTTGATCTTGTAAGTGGAGGCTTTTGAAAGAAGGAGGGGCTGTAGAATACGTGGATAAAAATCGTAATCTTAAGGCAACATTATGTGAAGGTCTTTGCACAAAGATAAATGGTATCGTTCATTTACAGAATTTATACGAGCAGCAAGGGGATTAAAACCAAGTGAAAAACCTAGCCCCAATGATTTTCACAACTTAAAAATTAACAATATGACTTATGAGGAAGTTAAGGATTTAGTCTACGAATTGAAATATTACGAGAATCATGATTCTGAGGATGAAGGTAATCTTCTCATCACTCATTCTTTCTAATCGAAATAGGCCTTAATTTCCTGTATTACATTCAAATAGAAATTAGTGATAGTTCAACCTTTGAAGGAAAACTCGAGGAACTTCCAAATACAATCGAAATAGTTCCCTGAAATGAAAGTCTCGAGGATCGCCTCTGGAAGCTGTACGTGAGGGATGACGTCGTGAACATATTTTGGTATTTATTATTTGTATAATTATATATATAATTATTCAAATATTATAATTAAATATCAAAAAGTTATAATTTTTCAAATATTATTCTTAAAATTTTTTTTATTAAAAATTGATTTATTATTAAAAAATTTTTTTGAATTATTATATTTTTATTTATAAATAAATTTGATTTTAACAAATTTTTTCTGGTTGTTCCAATTAAATATTATAATTTTATTATATAAATTTTAATTTTATTTAATTAATCTATTTTAATTATATTATAAATACAAAGTTTAATAATATTAATATTATCAAGAATTATAATTCCAGTAATAATAATTGAAAAATTATTATTAATTGCATTAAAAAACTACTTGAATTTATTATTTATATTAAATATTATAATATTAGACTTTTATTAAATTTTGATTTCATATTTTTTTTAAAAAAAAAGTTATATTAATAATATAATTAAAAACTTTGGTATTAATTATTTATTAAATAATTTTAATTTTTGCTTTACTCCAAGTTAATAGGGTTGAAAAAAAGTTTGATTCAGTTTGAGTTTGGTTCAGTTTGAGCTTGAATCAGACTCGAACCTGCTCAAAAGTCTGGTTCAAAAATTTGAATCTAATTAAAAGTTTGATTCAAGTTCAGTTCAAATTTTGAACCTGATCAAAAGTTCAGTTCGAGTTCAAGTAAATGTTTATTGATATTCTAAGTAAAGATAGTTAATATTTAGAATGAATATTTAAGAAGTTATATGAATTTAAAAAATAATTTTAATTATTACAATTTGAATCTGCTTTAATTTTAGTATAATAAATATTTATTTTGCTATAATAATTATAAACTATATTTATATGTAAAGTTGTAATCAGAAATAAGAGTTACATATTGGTATAAGATATTTATCATTAATAATAATTATTTAGAGAGTTATATAGCATTTACAATCAAATTTAATAAATATAAAAATAAAAATACTTTAGTTATCACTATATAAACTTTTAATTTTTATTAAATATCATAAATTGTGGTTATAAGTTGTAATTTATATTTAGAGCTATAAATTAATATATGATACTATATGATAATCTTGAATCGAACTCAAATCAGACTCGAACTCATATAATGATTTAGTTTGAGTTCAGTTTGAATTTTGAACCTTTCTTGAACTCAAGCCAAAGTCTGATATGAGTTCAATTCGAATTTTGAATTAAACTCGAACTCGGATAAAAGTTCAATTTGATTCAGTTTATAAGAACACTAGAAATTAAGGTAGTTTTTAATTATTTTAATAATTTTCTGGTAATTTTTTATTTTAATTAAATAAATTTATATATTATTTTGAATATTTTGAAATATTATTTTGATAAAATTTGAATTAATTAGTTATATAATATTATTTTATTTATTATTAAATTATTTAAAATATCATATAAAATAAATTAAGTAACCAAAATAAATAAAATTACTTTATTTTTTTAGATTTTTTTATATTATAATTCTAATAGTATAAACAAAAAATTTTTTAGTTTGAATTTGATCTAATTATAATAATATTTTCATTTATTATTATTTTAAATTTATTTAATTTAATTTTTTTTATTTATTTATAAAAATAAGCAAAGTTATATTAATATAGTATATAACATATAAAGTTATTAAATATTTATATTTTACAAAATGTATAAGCTTCTTTGCCAAAAAGTAAATACAAAATTTAATTTGTGAATATGATCAGAAAGAAACTATTCTATCATATTTATAGTTTAAATTTTATATTTACTTCTTAATAAAGAAATTAATTCATTTTATAAAATATAAATATTTAATAATTTTAAATATTATATATTATAGAATTTAATATAATATAATAATTTATTAAATTTAATTTAATAATTATAAAATAATTAGTAATAGTTGAATTTGAAATAAAAATTTGATTTAATTTTTGTTATTGTTATTAGTTAATATAAACTAAGTAAAAATAATATTAATTCTAATTGTTATTATTGAATTAAATATTTTAATATTGTTAATTTTTTGTAGTATTTTGTTAATAAATTTTAAATTATATAATTTTGAGACAAATATTTAATTTTAATACAATTATAACAAATTAAAAGTTAATAATTATTATTATAAGAATAATTCTAATTATTATTTTTAAATTAACATAGAGTTTTTTGAATATTTTTAAATTTTTAATTTATTAATTAAATTTTAAAATATTATAAGCTAAGCAAATTTAATAATTAGTTTGCTTTAATAGTTTTGGTTATATTAATAATATTTTATCAATATTTATTTTTATCTGTTTATATATTTTTGGTATTTTGTTTATATATATAAATTTATAATTTTTTAAATATACAGTAGCAATCAAAAAGAATGGAATGCTAAAACAAATTTATTAATAAAATATAGTAAAAATATGAAAAATGCATGTTTTTCTCTTTATATAAAAGTTTTCAATTTTATTAATAAATATTTTTTATTTTTATATTAACATAAAGATAATATCACATATTTTAATATATATTTTTTTCAGATTTTTTAAATTTAATCTAATGAAGTTGTTCTAATTGTATATAAAGTTAATTATTTTTTTATATGTTTTTATTATT
Source organism: Ambispora gerdemannii (assembly GCA_910591945.1). Taxonomy (NCBI): domain Eukaryota; kingdom Fungi; phylum Glomeromycota; class Glomeromycetes; order Archaeosporales; family Ambisporaceae; genus Ambispora; species Ambispora gerdemannii. The sequence goes on from CAJVPL010002011.1 coordinate 10,640, forward strand.
AAAAAATAATTAACTTTATATGTAATTAAAACAGCTTCATCAGATTAAATCTAAAAAATCTGAAAAAAATATATGTT
>CAJVPL010002012.1:0-10704 GCA_910591945.1 Ambispora gerdemannii
CTCTCTTATTTAAAATCTGCCGTGAACACAGTCGCTGTTAACCATTTCTAAATATTCTCATACGTAAGAACTAGAAATGGTAGCAATATTTTATAGTAATCTAGTTAAATATTCAATAATGCATAATAAATATTATTATTATAATAATATATTATTTAGCTAAATTTTGTATATTAATAATAAAGATAATTAATTCTCCACATTTTTTATCTTCATCTTATTATAACTACTGGTAACAAATTTCTAAAAATATTTCATTGCTATCACACTTTACTATTTATACAAATAGTTCTATTTCTAATATGCATACTTTACAAATTAATACTAGATTTGCTTAGACTATATTAAAGATAATCTTCTAAATTATTTTTAGAAAAAATGATATTTTAGCAAATAATTCAATTTTGCTATATTGCTTATATTAATAAATACTTAAAAATTATCTAGAAATATTTGTTTTGGTTTATAGAATCCAAATAATTTTGAAAAAAAATTTTGACTACTAATAAAATAAGTCAAAATAATTTTGAATTTAATTTCAGCAAATTATTTAATTAGATAATATTATTTTAGCAATCATCCTTAAATTATATGATTTTTAAGTATATATTTTGCTCATTCTATTCAATATCTAACATCAATTACAACAATAAAAATATAAATTATTTGTATTTTATCAGAAATAACTTCATTTAACTTCACTCTCAACATATACACTGATAATTTTACCACTATCATTGATTTCAAATCACATATAATTAATTATTACACACTAAGTACTAGATATCTTCTTCAAATTAGCAATTGGCACTATAAAAAATTCTCAATTATAATATTAAACAAAAAAATTCGAATATAATTTTAAATAAAGTTAAAAGTTATTCCAATGATCCAGGAAATAATTTTGCTAACTTCTTAGCTAAATCAGCAAATCCATTCTTTATAATCACATCTAACTTTAATATATTACCTAACACTTACTTTGTTCCAGTATTCCAAAAATTCTAATAATTACCAATCTCAGAAATTTCTTAAAACTACAAAACAAAAAAAATCTCTTTCAAATGACAAATATACACTCTTAAACACAATCTTATTGATTGCAATTACTGGCTCACTATTAACTAGAAAGTCATATTTCTCATATAGAATTAAGATTTCAGAATATAATTATTCACCGCATTATCATCAACTTTCAAATTTCAATCATATTTTATCAAACTCTTATACAATTCTCTTCCAACACTTACTATTCTGCACAAACACAAATCTTATCTCTATATTCACAATATTTATAACTGATATTATCTTCATCCTGAAATCAATAATTATATATAATTTTGTCCCTATTCACAATCTATTATTAATAATATTTTATCTGTTTTATGTTCCAAATTCATTTTAATTATCTCTTCTTACTTTAATTCATACTCAAACCTTTCTTTTTCTCCCTCTTTATTGACAACAATCGAAAATTTCTTTATCAAATCATACTTTTTCAACAATCCTTTAATATTCAATGATATACTTTGCAAATCTGATTATTACTCAGCATTCAAAGATTTAGTATCTATAAAAATCTTTAACTTTATCAAATTTCTCAATATTTCTTTCTTTCATATTTCAAAAATAACTTTTATATTTATCTTATAGTATGTCAAAAAAGAACATAAACAAATTTGACTCAATTATTGTAATATTCAAATTCAACATGAAAAATTTTTACTAAACAAAAATATCTAACTAAACAATATCCAGATCATCCTTCTAATTCTTTTGTAATAATCTTTTACAAAAATATTTTCTCTACTCATATGAAATCTAATATCTGTTCTTGTAAATTTTTCTCTTCTGAATATATTAACAATAATTGTTCTGATAAAGGATTCACTCACATTCTAAGTGATAACTTAATATTATCAACCAATCTTGTGATAATTTATTCATTAATCATACTAGCTCTTTGTAGTTATGGGTATTGTCCAGATGATTAATTACATTGTAATCATCTAGTTATTAGATTTTTTGATGACTTTTTTCTTATTATTTAATTTGTATTTCTTACTATATAAGCTAAATTAATTCTAGAATTCAAGTATGACTATATTGTAGCATTTATAAATAAAAATAATCAAATAATAGATATTTTATTAAAGATATTTTATTTAAGTTATATATTGAATTTAAAAGATTATAACTTGTTTTTCTATAACTACAAGATTAATTATATTTATATCTAATATTTTTTATTAATAATAAAAGATATAGTTAATTTCTAAGTAATATTATATAACAAATTTTGATCAAATATTTTACTGGATCATTTACACTTAATATTATTGAATTATAAATATCTTATATTATATTGAAAGAACTTAGTCATGTGAGATGAGCAAACTAACAAGTAAGTAAATAAACAAATAAACAAGTAAATAAACAAGCAAATAAATAAATAAATAAGTAAATATTGAACTAATAGAATTGAAGTGAACTAGTGAACATGAATTCATATAATTGATGAATTATATTTTGAATTTGTATATATTATAGTTATTAAAATTAGATTAGAACAAGTTCTTTAATAGTAATATTCTTAATTATCATCTTATAGCTAGTTATCATATAGTTTTGATCATTCAAATGAACAAAGTTTGCACTTTATATAGAGTAAGTAATCAAGTACAAACTTCTTTCTACATCTCTTTGACAAAGTATTCTTGTTTCTTGTATAATCACTTCAGCACTATTACTATGTATAAGTGTTATACAGATCTTGAATTAATATTATAATAACTTAAGTAAGATTATCAAAATCCTATAAAAGTTATCATTTTAATATTAGATTATTGAACATGTTTGTGATAAAATCTAATAAATATTGTATGAGTAAAGAAATTATTATTATAATTTATAAATTTGTCTTTGAGATTGTATTGTTAATAATATATTATTCATAAACTCATTTTTAATATTGTATTGCTAATAATATATTATTCACCTTTGATCTCATATTACTGATAATATGAATATTATAATTTCTATAACTTTGACTCTGAAATTTTGAAAATTCTTTTTAGTAGTTCAGATTATTGTATTTAAAAGAATATAACTATTATCAACCTTTAAGTAATTCTATCATTAGTACTTTTGGTACTTATTCATATTTAGTTTAATAATTACAAAATATTATTAATATTTTGAATTATTATTAAGACATTGAAAGTTTTCTTTGAATATTCTTAAATTTTATAAATACCTTTGAGTATTTTGAAAGTCAATCAATATGTAATTTATTATTTATTATTATTATAATTTATATAATTTATATAATTTATATAATTTGTATGATTTCTATAATTAGTATAAATTTATATTTTTTATAATTTTTATATAATTTATTTAATTTTATATAATTTATTATATTTTTATAATTTTTATATAATTTATTATATTTTTATAATTTTTATATAATTTATTATATTTAATTAAAATATTTAGTTTAATATAATTATATATAACAAAATTTATACTTAAAATTTATTATAAATAAAAAAATAATTAATATTTTAAAATTAATCAAAATATAACTAGCAAAAATAACTTGTTTTATAAAGTTATTATATTAAAATTAATAAAACTTAAAATCTAATTATATTTATTTATAATCAATATTTTGCATATAATTATTTTTATTATATTAATTTATTTAGCTTATTTTTAATTATATTACTAAGAATATAAAGTACACTTAGAATATATTTATATTAAGAAAATTCATAACATCTTTTAGTAGTAGTAGTAATAATAATAATAATAATAATAATAATAATAATATATTCATTAACTAACAAATTCATATTATGACTGAGTTTAGTTATTTTAATATAATATTATTTATATTAATTTAGTACAAATCTCTTAAAAATTCACTTATAACACTAATAATTATTCTTTAAACTAATCATATGTAAATACTTATTTAACTCTTGATAATATTATTTTGTTATAAATTTTGTGAACTCCTCCAGTATATTTATTAAAAAAAGTTCAAATATGTAAACTAATATAACTTAAACTATAAAAAGTAAAAAATGTAAAAGATACAGAGAACTAATATCAAAATCTGACTTAAAGTACTAATAAAAACTATTAAAAAGATAATTCTATATATCACTTTATTTCATATTTCAATTCTAATTTAGTCAAATAATAATATAATCTTTGAATAGAATTTTAAACAAGTTATATAATAATTATATAACAAGTAACTCAAAGATAATATCATATAATAATCAAAAATTTCCATTATGAGAATATGAATAATGAAATGAAAGTATAAAAAAATAATCTTCTTTAAATAATATATTTTTATTCAAATTAAATTAATAATTATATTTTAAAATTGCCAAATATTTTTTATTTTAGGAATTTTATAATTAAATTTATAGTTTTTAAAATTATAAAATACAAATTTTTATCTAATTATTTTTTATAAAAATATCTAAAGCAATATATATAATTATTAAAAAATAATTAAAAACAAGTTTTAGATAATTAATAATTTCTAATTAACTAATAATAATCTTGATAATTTAGTTTGTATATAATAAAAATAATTTTAATTTCTTTTTTTTATATTTTATATAATAAAATATATTATTATATTTTATATTTAAAGTTTATAAAATATATAAAAATAATAATAATATAGTCAAATATCTCTATAATCATTACTCTTAAAAAACAAAATTTAATAATTATAAAGAGAATATAGCATAATTTGCCATTTAAAATATCCTCCTATAATATTATATTCCTTATAAACTATATTTGATCTGATATATAATTTATAAAGTGAGTAAAATATAATATATTTCTCTTGTAATTCTGGTTAAATATTGACTAATTCTGGCTGAAACTATCATTTGTATATAGAATATTATAATATATTCTTATGCCATATAGCTAAACAATAAATTATGATACATAGAAAATTTTTTATTATATTTATATATAAATGGAAAAGCAAAATAAAGTGATTATAAAAAGATGTAATTATAAATGAATAACTATAGAAAGATTTGACTGTATATTTTTTTATATATTATTATAAAACATGAAACAAGAACATAAAATATTTCAATGCAAATTATATAATCAAGAGCATAATCACGTGTTTCGATTAGAAATATGGAAATCTTTCTTGATTTAATAAAATTTATATATTGTTTCGATATTAATTTTATTGACTAAAAGAGTTTAACACGTGATTTTGTTCACATGACTTTATCCCAATGGGTAAATCTTCGAGCATACATATCGATATTACTAAAATTCGAGTTATATCGATCTAAAGATATATGAATTTTTTCATGTCCCTGACGGGGCTGGAATCAGGGGCAGAATACATGATTTTTCATACCATACTATAATTAATTTCTCGTAATGACGTTATAAAGTTGTATTGTGACGTATATCGTATAGTAATATCAAATATAGTGTAATAATGCTAGAATTACATCTCTGAATCATACGAAATACGTCAGTAGTTGCCATGATCGTGACGTAATATAGGGTTGCAAATATTCATAAGTCGGATGCGAAAAAAAACCCAGACATTTATTTGCATATTTGTTTTAGCACGTCGCTGATTTATTTATTTCCATTTCTGAACATCAAAAGAGAATTTCTCTGAAAAGCCACAAATAAATTGTATGTGTAAAATTTTCTCTGAGAAGTAGCTTATTTCACAACGGTAAATTTACTTCATTTCCTTGCCAAATTAAGGTATCTGACTGGCATTAAGACCGCATTTCTGATTGGTTTTTTTGGATGGATGTGATTTGTGCGAATCGCATGTTGCGTTTCAAAAGCTTAAACCAGTTACCAATTAAAAAACCGGATATTTTTTAATATGCGCATATTCAAAATAGAATGTTTTTTTTCTCGTTTCCTTTTTGAATGCCTACATTCTCAAACGGAGAAAGAGCTTGAATGATTATAATGGCTCATTAATAATTTAATCTTAAACAAATCCAATCAACAAACCATAACTTTAAATGCGGTGTGCAACTTTTTTTATCGCGTGTTAGCAATAACAATATTACCATAAGTGAAAGCATTTAACACAATCTCCTTGAGTATGAAGAATAATAGGTTAAATAACAGGTTAAATAGCAAATTACAATGCCGAATAATGGTTAATCCGCGTTCCGAAACTCCGACATTCATATTTTCCCCGCTTACATTGTTTAATTTCTTTGGATTTGTTTCACAGTGATGCTCTTTAATGCCCTTTTATTTCCCATAAGCAATCCAATCGTTCGTCAGTTTACTTCACAGACAAGTGAATATTCGCCATACTCGACACAATCGCGAAACTATTTACCAATATTTCGAATAAATTGCGTCAAAATGAACGGATATCCTCACTGTAATATTATTATTAGCAGATTAAGATTACTACTATTAGCGTTAGTTAAAAATTCTTTACAGTAGCCAACGATGATGACGATAAATTTACCAACCATACTTAAAAAATGAGCTTGTTTATTTATTTGGATTTCTCAATGAAAAGAAAGCCAAAAAAAAAAAATAAAAAAAATTTCACCAATAATATTAGTAACAATAGTAACAATAATAAACACAACGACCGACCCGAACTCTGCCTTTCAGACGAATTAATTTAATGTACAATGACACCATCGGATATTAATAGTTAGTCTCTGTTATAAATAGTACTTGTTCGATGAGCTGATGATACTTCCATCAACATCAAAAAATCGAAATCGTGTCGTTTTTGTAATTTGCCAAGTATGAAATACTTCGTTTAATTTATTTATTTATCTTTGTGTTATCTGAACACATTATTGGCGGAGATGCACACGCAGTCTCTTTCAACAACAGTACGCCACGCAAAATAATACAGTAAAATTTCTTTCTTAATATCGAAAAAAAATGGTTATTATTTTTCTTATATTATTGTTCTTTTTTACACACACACAATCTTATGCACAAAACTACATAGACATTAAAAAAGATATTCACCCTCTCCTGTGCACACACATGGAGCCGATGACTCATTAATGAGTCAATATGAATATCGACAATGAATGTGTGAAAGAAAATTGAATGAATGCATGTTATCTATCTATGCATATATGTGCTCGTTATTGTAAACCAATTGATATTCACAATTAGTTGCGACATTAATAATCATTAACCGGTTAATTTCTAATACGTAGAAAAGAAAGAAAAAAGATGCCGCAGCAACAGCGCATTATTATTAAAGGTAACCCTGTTGTATTAATCATCACCACGCTCAATCAATGAAAACTACGCATTAAAAAAGAAACATGGGCCACACTTGAATACTATTTTATTTTGTTCATCATACATACGATGATCTCCCTTATCAAAAAATAGTTTTTTCCATTCTCCTTTTTTTCATAGAAAATTTAAAGTAGTAAAATATATTATATTTATATTTACTTAATAACTAGATTGAGGTTACTGAACTCCTCGCTTTTTATACACAATAAAGAACCACTAACGCTATATATGCTGTTATTGTAAACGTTTATTCTGATTTGCTACTACGCCAAACACGACAGGAAAAGTATAAATATACTCAACTCCCTTTTGTTACTTCTTCAAATTAAAAGAGAATTTCTTTTAGTTTATGTTTTCAACTAGTTAAAAATTAAATGATTATTGTTATTTATATTAAAAAACACAAACAAAAAAAAATCTAGCAGAGTTTTTTCTTTAATCAAATAATAATCAACAATGGACTTGGACTGGTGTCTCACTTGCTCCCAACATACTTCGGTAGGTGTTTAATTTTTTACTTTGATAATAAATAATAGAAAAAGTTATACTAACAATATTCTAATAATTTAATAGGGAACTCTCTACTGCTCTGAAAGCTGTCGTCTTCAAGACCTCGCGACAGCACCAGAAACATCGTTGTCATCTTCAACAACCACCGCTCCATCATACACACTGCACACAACTCCATTATTCTCGCTCCCAACGACAACTAGTGCTGCTAATCTCTTGAGTACAATAAACTCTAAATCCACGGAAACTATCAATAACAATAATAAACGATTTCCGAAAAAAAAGCCTTCGATAACTTCATGGTCGTCTGCTAATTTCAACGAAAAAAAATCCACGACGACCACTACCAATACTACCACCACTATAACTACAAGCAATGGTGGTAATAACAACAATAATGCTCCTTGGACCTCAAAATTCCAGCATCATCGTCGCAAGTATTATCGACCGGTTCAACGATTGTCTGTGATGATATAATTGGTTCAACATTTCATCACGTCAGTTATTTTTAGACAAGAATCAACGCATACACTTGCACTTCTTATAAAACAAGAATAGAATAATTAACTTATTATAATAATAGTAATAGTATTACTATATACTACTGATAAAATTTCCTTTTTATATTTTCTTTTTCTTCTATTTTTTTTCTTCTTTACAAATATCGTGAATGACAATTCATTATAAAAAAGACTTTTATTAGTTAGCTAAATATCCCCAAAAATGACATTCATAGTCGGTTCGTTCGTTCGATAGTCGATCGCGCTGAACTTTTGATTAATTACATACATAAATCACATACATATATATACATACATACATACATACATCATACTACATAGTTTCTCCATTAAAATATAAATTCACTTCCTGTAAATACTACTCCATCATCATCATCATCATCATCATCAACATCATCAACATCATCATCAACATCATCAACATCATCATGATCATTATCATCCATCTCATTTTTAATCATTAAAAAAAGCTCCTTTCTCCTTAACGTTAACCCTTCTTTTCTTTTTTTGTATTTGCCCTTCGAAATTCAGATTAATAATATATACACATAATAAATAAATGAAACGGTAATTTAACTATTTTGTATAGAACTATTTTCTTTTACTTATTTGTTTGACTGTTTAGGTTAGAATCAATTAACCCGAAGTTATATATGGATTGATTGTATCGTGCATATGTAGAACTCGCACAGCGCCAACTCTGCCACCGACCTGGTACTACTGATAATTGTCATTGGGCGGAAAAATTAACACGTATGGGCTGATTTGGCCCAATTTTGGTAATTTTCGGCTGAAGTTATATCAGTTGTAAAATCAATCCGTCTATATGCAAAATGCGAGAAAAAACATGAAAAAAACCCGTGGCAGAATTTCAACCACATTAACAATTAAGTAACTTACATTCCAACAGCAAGCCAGATTTGATGTTTGAATTATCAAAAAACATCTGATAAGGTTCGAAATTTTCACAATAAAAAATGGAAAGCATGCATGTATGTGTTGGCGTAATTCGGGATTTCAGAACCATTTTAGTAGCGGAATTTAATTTCGAAATTCCGCCCGATAACGATAATGATCATCGGTATTTTCTTTGAGGCACAAAGTGAAAAAAGGAGAATGCTTAATCATTGAGATCTGGAATTATAATGCGGTCCGAATTAATATTTTTAACATAAAATCGAACATAAAGGCCAGCTAAAAAACCTTTTTTCTCTGAACTGTGAAAATGCTTCGGAGTTAAACTACCCCCAGAGTTAAGCACCCCAAAAACAGTATCGGTTTTGATTTTTCTCCGATGACATTAAGACAATTAAATTATTCTTATCTAAATTTGTTCGTCGATATCTTCATAAATAGCATTATCTTCTGATCCATCTAAAGCTAATTTCGGTATACATATATTTCTATTTCTTTTATGAAATCAGCTTGTTAGATGAAATCATAACGCATTCATGGAATCTCGGAAAATAAAAATTGCTCGGAGAATATTTCGAAAATAAAATGTAGATGAAAGATTCTTCAACTTTAACTCGCTATAATTATTTTTGCTTGGTTATTGTTAATGATTTGGGCTAAATCCTAAATTTAATTTCTAAATTCCGAAACTAATCCGATATATCCGATATTATCCGATATTAGTTGTATTATGTGATTTATTATACATTACTTATACGTGTAGTTTAGTCATGAAAGTTTGCTGAAATTCAATATCCTTTGATAATCATGTTTTCACCAAACACATTGGATCTATATTTTGTATTTGACCAGCTAATAGAAATTGATGGAAATGACAAAAAGAAAGATAGAACTTTTTCACAAGTAATTGATATAATGAAATCATTTTTTTATTAGTAATATAACCTTTTAAATTATGTTTGACATGGAGCAAGAAACAGATTTCTTTACATATAATTTAATAGAAAAAATCACAAAAAATAATAAATTATAACTTATAATAGAAAAAATATATATTAGACAAAAATAACAAATTTTAAAAGAATATTATTACAATTATATTATAAAAATCATTAATTTTATAATTTGTAACAAATTATAAAATCATGTGAAGAATTTATAACATTTCTTTAATTATCTCATATATTATTAATTATTATATTTATTTATTTTTCTATCTATTTTTCTATTTGTTCTACTTTTATTTTTATATTTTTTACTTTTTATATCATTAACTTATTTCATTATTATTTATTTTTCTATTTATCTATTTATTTTTTTCTACTTTTCTACTTTCTATTTTTTATTTATTCAGTCAGTTATTTCAATAAATATATTTTAGCCAATTATAAATTTCTAAGTACATATTTATTTATTTATTTTTTCT
>CAJVPL010002013.1:0-10702 GCA_910591945.1 Ambispora gerdemannii
ATGACAATTCTGTCGAAGGGTTGTCCAATTTTGATAGGATGTAAAGGTTGTCTAGTAGTTCTTCCACCAGTTTGTTGGCAAATTTCACAAGTCTTCACATAATTTTTAATATCAGTTCCCATGCCAGTTCACCAGTATCTATTTGCAATTCATTAATAAGTTTCTTTAAATTCAAAGTGTTCAGATAGCAAATTTGAATGTAAATTGATTAAAATAGCTTCTATTTTGTTTTCTTTAATTACTTTAAGAGGTGTTATTGGTTCTTTTCTTCTATTAATTTTATATAATATTCCATCTATTTGTAAAAAATGTTTTAATTGATTTTGTATTTTTTATTGTTGTTCAGCAATTGATCCTACAGGATACATTTTATTATCCAAAAATTATCGTAAATTATAATAAGTTGTTAAGTCCATGTTGTTGTCAAGAAGAGAGTTATTTTCTAGTGATCTTCCAAATATATCTAGGATAAGATATCAGTATTTTGATTCTTTTTACCAGGTCAATAGGTAATAATAAAAGTATATTCCATAAGAGACATGATCCATCGATTTACTCTAGCTAAGTGACTTTGTTGATTTTTGAATAACCATCTTAAAGCATTGTAATCAGTTATTATTTCAAATACAGTTTCAAGTATATAATGTCAAAATTGTCTAACAGTCCATACTACTGCTAGTATTTCTTTTTCAATGACTCCATATTTTTGTTCATTTGGTTTCAGAATAATACTTGCATAAGCAACTACTTGTTCTCTTCTATCTTTATCTTTCTGAGATAAGATAGCTTCAAGTCCAGAGTTAGAGGTATCAGTATAAAGATAGAATTTCTTTGTGAAGTCAGGATAAATTAAAATAGGTGCAGTTATAAGATATTGTTTGATTTGTTGAAAAGCTTCTTCTTGATCTATTGTTCAAATAAATAATTCTTGATTTCGAAATAATTTGAAAAGTGATGCAGCAATTTAAGAGAATTCTTTTACAAATTTTCTATAGTATCCAGCGAGTCCAAGGAAAGGTCTTAATTTTTTAATAGTTTTCAGTTGAGGAAAGTCTTTTATCTTCTGAATAGTTAAAGAATTAGGGAAGATTACTTCTTTAGTTATTACATATCCAAAAAATGGTAATTCTCTTCGGCAAAAGTTACATTTTTTGAATTGAGTTTTAAGTTTGCATTTCAAATTTGGCAAAATACTTTGTTGAGATGTTTTAAGTGTTCTTCAAAATCTTTTGAGAATATATTCAAGTTGTCAATGTACATATTGACAAATTTTCAATTATAATCTCCAAGTACTGTATCCATTATACGTTGAAAAGTTGCTGGAGCATTATATAATCCAAAGGGCATAACATTAAATTCAAAAGTTCTTCTCTGGAAATGAAAGCAGTTTCGGCTTTATCTTCTTCTTTCATTTCGATTTGCCAATATTCAAAGATTAAGTCCATTGATGAAAACCAGTGTGCATTTCCAAGTGAATTCATCATTTCATCAATTTGGAGTAATGGATATGTATCTTTTCTAGTAATTGCATTTAACTTTCTATAATCAACACAGAATCTTTTCTTTCTATTCTTTTTAGAAACTACAACAATAGGTGAGATCCATGAACTAGTTGAGCATTGAATAATATTTGTATTCAACATTCATTATATTTCTTTAGAAATAAATTGTTGATCAAGCAGAGTTGTTTTATAAGATTGTTATTTTATTGATGATTCATTTTCAATATGTATTTCATATTGAATTAAAGTACTTTGATCAAGTTGATGTAATTCAATTGCAAAAATATCAGCATTATCTTCCAATAGTTTAATGAGAATCTTTTTTGTTCTGTTGATAATTTTCATTGTTCAATAACTTTTTCTTCATATTGTTGCTCTAAAAAATATGTTTGAGCTTCTTGATAATTAGTTGATCCAAATTCATCAATTTCATGACTAAATTGTCCAAGTTGTTCTCTAGTAGAGAATGGTTTAAGTTAATCAATTGGTGCAAGTTGTAAAAATACAAGTTGTACAATTTTCTGTTGAAATTGGATAATATAATCTTCTTCTGAGTCATTTTAAATAATGATACTAATATTTCTAGTGTAATCAGAGTTTATTGTTCTATCTTTTATATTGATTCCAAGTTTAGCAAGTGAAGAGCAAGACATTACTTGATATATAACTCCTTCAGGAATTTCTATAACAATATGTATATTTACAAGGGTAACTTGATGAGGAGAAATTCTAATTGGTTCTTCTTTAGTATAATAAACATCATAATCAGCATTTGTTAAATGAGCTTTTTCTGGTAATTTTCCTTGTCTTGATCATTGTAGACTTTTATTTCATATTTTGAGTGATAGATTGTTGTTTTCAATATTTGTTAAGTTGTTGTGAAATTTCATTAAGAGTAAAATAGATGTCATCAAATTTTTCTTTAATTTTAGTCCATTTGATTGAGAAGATTATTCAAAAATAGAAATTATGTTTTCTTCTCCAATTATTTCTTCAATTATTAGATTTCTTATTCAATTAGTTCCAAGATCATAATCAATTTTTCTTTATTCATTTTGACAGATAATTCAGATTGTACACAATTATTACATTTTTTATTATTACAAGAAATTAAACATTCTTGACAAAGTTTGATATTGATATATTCTAGACAAGCAAGTTGTTATCTTTTAATAGGACTTAATTATTAATATATGGATTGAAAGATTTTAATTGTAGAGGCTTTTACAGAATTCTCATATTCAATTTCATTTTCAAAGTCTTCTTTCATCATGAATCATGATAAGATTGCTTTGCTGATTTCATCACATTCTTCATAAACTTTTAATAGTGATCCTCATTTTCTAAGTTTGTTAATTGTTCTATTGTTTCTTTTCCATTCTCCATGATTAAACCAAAAGATATATTGATGTTAATAGATATAAAAGTATTTTTTCTTATAGCTTTCAGTAATGTACATGTTTCTAATCTCATTACAGTTTTCATATTGTGAGCAGGCCAGAAGATTTAATTATTTTTCATGAATATATTTGTCACAAGCAGCTGATTTTTCTCCATTCATTTGAAAATATGCTCCAGTATAATATTTATCAACAAATTTTTCACACTCTAAGCATTGTTCAATTTGAATGGTTGGATGAATATAATATAGAGCAGATTCAAAAGTGTCAAAACTTTCTTTTACTTGATTATTGGTAAAGAGTTTTCTTTTAACTTTAGCAGCCCAATCTTTAGGTGTTTTAAGTTCTGTTTGATATGATTTATGAATTTCAATTGCAATCCAGTTAGCAAGATTATCATAATATTGATAGCATTTTTGTTCAGAGATGTAAAGATATTTCTGTCACTAACATTTCTTGTTAGGTTCTTTCCAATCAAGAGATCATCTACTATCCCATCTGTATTCTTGTTGAAATTTTTCATTAAGTTATTGAGTATCTTACCAAGTGAATTTTTTCTATCTGACTTTAATTCCTTCTTGATATGCTTGTACTTCATTGATCTTTTTGACACTATATATAATTCAAAGTGGTATTTTTTTAAGTTCAACATGTTTGAGATCTCTTTTATGAGTTTCAATAGGAGTTCAAGTTTCTTCAGTAATAATTTTGATACTGTCATCATCTTGAGTTTCTTGTTGTCTAGGTATTATTATATTTCAATCATTATGTTGTCACATGAGAAATGATTTTTTTTCTAAGTGCTGTTCTTCATATTTTTCTTTTGAATCTTCTTTTTCTGAATTATCTTCTTTAGAGCTTGATTCTTCAAATATAGGATTCTCTCTATTATCATGGATAAATTTAATTGGAACTTTTCCTTTTCTTTTATTAAATTTGAAAGTGAAAAGTCCTTTTTTAATATCAATATTGACTTTGATTTTGTTTAAGAAATCCATTCCTATAATTACTGAGTATATTTTGATTTCAGTGATATTAACTTCAGTTGGAATTATAATTCCATCGATGTTGAGAAGTAAGTCATTAATAGCTCCAAGTGATTATTTTGAGACTCTATTAATATTAGATATTGATATATTTGAACTTCATTGAATCTTTAATTCTATATCTTTGATGAATGAATAAGTAGCAACACAATCAGAGATACCAGTATTGTCACCGATTTAATATCGACTATAATTTCATTTAAAGAACACGTGAACAAAAGATGTGACATGATAAAATTAGTCATAATAATATTTAGATTACATAATTAGTTCGATAATATTCTACTCCCTTCTATTTCTTTCTATTTTCTTTTTTTTCTTTCTCGTATTATCTATCTTTCTATATTTATCTTATTGTTATCTTTATTTGAATATATTTATTACGCCATTTTCTTGGCAAATTTCATCATTATCTATATTAGTTTAGTCTTTAATTTCTATTTTTGCTATTGGTATTTAAATATAGAACAAGATTATTAATTATGATGTAGTTAAATTTCGTGTAATTTAGAAGAGAACCAATAATTTCATAGTATTAGTGAAGATCTACTGTGCCACATGCTGTGCTGCAATTGCACCACGCTGCGTCATACTGCGCATTACTGTACCACACTGTGCCACTATAATACGAAAATATGTATAAATACAAGTGCCGATAATTAATAAAAATTAAGTTCTTTTGATTCAGTTTAAGTTCCCCAGTTTATAATTGAAGTTTCTTTTGGTTTAATGTCGAGTTTGACATGTTTAATTGATTTTATTTTGAAAATTTAAAAGTAGTTTTTGATTTAGTTTACCTTTTAGTTTAGTTTTATTATTAGTTTAGTTTTATTCTCGTCACCTTTTACCTTATTAAGAAACATCATTTATCGTCATAAACACTATTTAATTACAACATTCAAAGTAAAGTGCCGTGAACACAGTCACTATTGCCATTTTGAAATACTTTCATACGCAAAAGCTCAAAACGGTAACAACATTTAAATACCAAAGTGAAAAAATAAAAATACTTATCTCATGTTTACAATGAAGAGATCAAATAACTAAAGACAAACAAAATAAATTAGTTATTCCAGAAAAGGATATTGAAATTAAAATATTTGACAATAATGGTAAAGATAGAATACCAGAAAAAACACATGAAAATGATATTGGCTTTAATATAAGATATTCTGGAGAAAATATAATTGATATCTTACCATATCAAGCAATATTTATTAATACACAAATTACAATAAAAATACCAAAAGGAACTTTTTGTCAACTTAAATCCTAATTATCTTTAGCAATGAAAGATATAAAAGTCAAAGCTAGAATACTTGATGTCAGTTACACTAGAAATATTAGAATTTTATTATATAACAATTCCATTAATATATATTAAATACAACCAAATGAAAGAATTGCTCAAGCTATATTCTTACTGATAGTTAACATTACAAAATTAATTACAGTAAAAAGTTGAAACGAACTTGAAAATTCACAGCATAAAAAGAATAGATTCAGTTTAACTGGCAAACTAAAATTTAAAAACATCAAAAATCTTGATGAAAATGAATTTGAATTTGAAGAAAAAGAACTATTAGATAAACCATTACTAAAAATTCATGAAGAAATTGATAATCAAGTTATTTTGAATATAAAAGTTAAAAAAAACTATATCCAACTAAAAGATCAACAAATTTTTCATTTAACTTTTGAAGAAATAATATAATTGAATTAGACAAATGTCCACATAATAATGATCAACCAATTAAAAACTATTTAGATTGCATTGATGAAAAAGAATTATATCAACAACTTGAAATAATTCAAGAATCTCTTTTTTAATCTACATCAAATAAAGAAACTAACTTAATTGAAAAATAATAGCAATAACTAAATCAACTATTAGCCAAATATAATGATTTATTCAATATTTTAGACTCTAATAAAATCAATATCATTCTACATGAAATTGATACTGGAGATAGTTGATTAATTGCATTAAAACTATATTATAAAAGATCACCACTGGAAAAAGAATTCATACAAAATGAAATTGATCAAATACTGAAACAAAATGTTATTTCATCATCAAATAATCTATGGTTCACACTAGAGATGGCGCAGCAAGTATGTGACGCTTATTTGTCACCTGTTGCAACACGTTGCAACTCCAAAATTTTATAAGCCGCAACTAGTTGCAACTAGGTGATGCTTTATTTGTCACCACGTTGCAACAGTTGCTGCGTCATCTTTAGTTCACACCAGTAGTTATAGCAAAAAAAAAAGATGGAAAATTTTGATTTTGCGTTAACTATAGATAATTAAATAAAGTGACTATAAAAGATAATTTTCCATTACCACAAATTGATGACTTACTAGATACTTTTGGAAATGCTAAATACTTTTTAACTTTTGATCTAACTTGTAGATATTGACATGTAGAAATAAAACTGGAAGATCGAAAGAAGACTGTTTTCATCACTAACGAAGATTTATACAAATTCAATATAATATCTTTTGAACTCACAAATAGTCCTGTAATATTCCAACAACTAGTGAATTAAATATTTAAAGCACATATTAAGAAAATCTTAATAGTATATCTCAATAATACAAATGTATTTTCAAAAATATTTGAAACATATTTATAATATTTGAGAATTACATTCGATATAATTTGAAAAAGTGAATTAAAATTACATCCTAATAAATGTCACTTTAGAAAAATATCACTTTTATTCTTGAATATGTTATTAGCAAAAATGGAATTCAATCTGATCCAGCAAAGATCTCAGCAATTCAAGATTTTCTAAAACCAAATAATTTAAAAGTATTAAGAAATTTTCTTGAACTTGCTTCATATTATCAACAATTTGTAAAAGATTTTGCAAAAATTGCTACACTATTGCATTATCTAATAAGAAAAGAATAATAATTTTATTGAAATGATAAATGTTAACAAGCCTTTGAGAAATTGAAACAAAAATTAATATCACTATCAATATTAATATATTCAAACTTTGACAAATCATTTATATTATTTATTGATGCTTCTTTTTTTGAATTTAGTGTCATATTAGCTCAAAAAGATAATAATAACAAAGAACACATAGTCACATACACTAGTAAAAGAACTAATCAAAATGAAAGAAATTATTATATAACTGAATTAGAATGCTTAGCTGTCATATGAACTATTCAACAATTTAGACCATACCTTTAATTCAATATTCTATTTATAATAATTACTGATCATAGTGCATTAAAAGGTTTATTCAACAAATCACAATTATTTGAAAAACTCGCCAAATAGATAATGACTTTATGAGATTATAACTATAATATTGAATATTATAAAAGATACTTACATTCAAATATTGATTCACTCTCATGACACTTCCTACCAGAATCAACTTGAAAAATAACTTTATTTAAAAATCAATAACAATCACTCTTATAATCAATTGGATAACTAAATTTGGATAAATCTAATTGAAATAATGAACTTAATTGAATATTATCAACTTGTTAACTATTTAGAAATCTTATAATTATCAGAAAACTTGAATTTAAAAGAACAATACAAATTGAAAAATAAAGTTATACATTATCTTATGAATAATAATATATTATTTCAATGAAATAAACAAAATAAAGATACACTATTTAAAGTAATTCAACCTATGGATATTATTTAACAAATATTCAATGACTTATTCTGGACACTTTGAAATTAAAGCAATATATCATAGAATTTTATAAATATTACTAGCCAAAAATGCATCAAGATATTGAAAACTATATAAAAGCTTGTGATATATGTCAATGAAAAGGCAAAATAAAGAAAAATAATTCACTATACCCAATTAAAACTCAATCACTTTTTGAAAAGATTGGAATTGATTTAATTGGATTACTATCAATTACCAGCAATCAAAATAGATATATTATAGTAGCTATTGATTATGATACTAAATGGATTGAAGCCAGAGCAATAAAAGATACTGTTGCAACAACAATTGTATTATTCTTATATGAAGTCATTATTTGTCAACACAGTTTTCCAAAAGAATCTGATCAAGGTATTACTTTTGTCAATGAATTGATTAGAACATTATGTCAAAACTATCAAATCAAACACCATTTCTCAGCATCATATTATCCACAAACAAATAGATTAGTTAAAAGATTAAATAGAATTTTGTGCAAATCTATAGCAAAGTTTGTTCAATTATATAATAATGAATGAAATTTTTACTTATCTTCAGTACTTTTTGTATATTGAATAATGCAACAAAGTGCAACAAAATTCATACTATTTTATCTTACTTATAGATGACAAGTCTTAATACTATTAGAATTCAAATTACAATTAGTAGAAAATCAAGAAACTATAATAAATAAAATTATAAAAAGAGCTTGCATAATAATAGATAAATTAGAAATTGATCAAACATTAGCTCAACAAAATGTTCAAAATCTCAACAAAAACAAAAAGAATCTTATCAACAAGATAAATATGTATAAGATTTCTTTATTGAAGATAAAGTTTTAATAAAGAGAATGGAGATGCAACATTGGCATTATAAAACATTTTCACAAAAATAGAAAGGTTCATTTTATATTCATGAAAAATTTGATAAAAGTACTTACTGATTAAGAACAATAGATGAAAACTTCTTAAAAATCTATATAATAGAAATTATTTAAAATGATATATTGAAGATAATAAATTGAAACCAATAATTATGATTCAAAATTAATTTTATCTGATTGAGAAGTCAATAAATTAAGCTTTGAGATTGATTAAATCTTATATTATCATAATTGGAATGAGAATCACAACAAAAAAATTTTTCAAAATAACACAAATTATTTTAATTAAAGAATATCACCATCTTAAATTACATCATCCAAAAAGAACTACTTGTAGACAATTTACTTGAGTATCACATATTTGTGAATCAAATAATTGAAAAATATCACTATACTGTGAAAAACAATGTTGAAACTATGTAGAAATTATAAAAATTATTGAATTTGAGAATAGAATGGAAGAAAAGTATCAAAATCATTAACATACTTTATATTCATACTATTATTATTAGTATAAAAATCATCTTCAACAATCATATAAAATATGTATTATATATAATCCAGAAGAAAAATATGTTATTGATCTAACTGACTCAAATGAAAAAGAATTTAATAATTTATTATTATCAAAAAGCAATAAACAATGGTCACAAAGTAATAATGAACACAATAGTATTACTAATATTTCATGGTTACAATTAGATAGTAATAATATTAAACAACAAGTACAATATACTACTGAATAGTTTCAAAAATATTGAGCAAAAGAAGAAACACAATCACAAATTAAAAATACGAAAAAGATATCAACATTATCACTTCGTATTGAAAAATATACTATTCTACTCAAACAAAAGAACAAGCTCATTGAAACTAAAACAAATAATTATACAAATCAGTTTAAAAAGCAACAAAAGAACTAATAGAATTCTTGTGATATTGCACAAATTGTAGAACTGAACACGACAATTTGGAAAATGAGAATAATAATTGGATCAAAATATAGTTTCACATGCAAAGATCTTTATCATTTTAAGATACTCCAACAGTATCACGACCTCAATTTTTTATA
The DNA here is from genome assembly GCA_910591945.1 of Ambispora gerdemannii. Taxonomy (NCBI): domain Eukaryota; kingdom Fungi; phylum Glomeromycota; class Glomeromycetes; order Archaeosporales; family Ambisporaceae; genus Ambispora; species Ambispora gerdemannii. The sequence continues at coordinate 9,605 of CAJVPL010002013.1, forward strand.
ATTAACAAATTAATTACTTTAATTATCTTATATTAATTATTAATTACTATAATTAATTCATTTAAAAATTATTATTTAGTTAAAAATTTGAAAATTATAAAATTCAAAAACATATATATATAATCACTTTTTAATTCTATTATTTGTATTAAATTTATTTTTATTTTATCTTTTATCATGTTATCTATTAATTTTGAAAATATTCCACTAAAAATTCAACAATTAGCAATAAAATTGCAAGCAAAAATTCAACAACATTATCCAGAATATCAATTCATCATCAATTATAATGGATCACATTTTATTACTGCTCTATTACTTTATAAAGAAACAAATAATAATGATAATAATAAAAATAGTAACTCAACACCATTAACCAAATTTGAAAGTTATACTATTAATGAACTTATTGATACAATGACTAATTCTAAACAAACTGAGACATCTTCAATATATTTCTCTGATAAAGTTTCACTATTGATTTATATTGACTTATTCTTAACTAAACAATATATTGAAACTGCTCTTTACTTTAAAATTGGATGAATTCTCAATAATCTAATAACTAGATTGATCACTGCACAAATAATGATTGAAATTAAATACTTATTTAAGAAGAACATTTCTTTACAAAACATTATAGCAAAAACATTAGTCATTCTAAGAATTTATAACTACTTTAAAAAATTTCTCTAGAATATTGAATTATAAAAATATTGATAAATATTTTAAATTGAGTTCAATTAAAAGACTAAATAAATAAAATAGTGATGAACTCAAAGAATGAATTGTTGAAATATTTAAACAAATGACAATAAATTCAGAAGAGATAGATTTAGATAATATTTTAGTTTAATTATATTTATTTTACTTTTACTTTTACTTTTAATTTTATTTTTACTTTTTATTTTTTATTTTACAGAGTAAAATACTTAACAATAAAAATTCTGTTGTAATTAGATATTTTCATAATCACAAACGATTATCTCATATGATCGCTTTACATAATTATTTTACATTGTTATATAATGGAATTTCACATTAATTATTAGTCAAAATTATCATTTAATCTTATTGGATAATTTTGAGAACACATGT
>CAJVPL010002014.1:0-10701 GCA_910591945.1 Ambispora gerdemannii
CACTTTCTTTTTTCTATTCTTTATTGAAAAAATGGAAGATAATTTTCTTCAATCATTCTCTGATTTGCCAACATTTTTATGAAGAAGATTTACAAAAACTGGCTTTTCAAGAAAATGTATATAATATTAGCAAGTTTATATTATAAACAATATATTAACTAACTAATTCATAACAAATTAACTGTATTTTTAAGGAGGAAGATATCAAAGCAATTAATTTTGATCACAGTGATATTGAAACAATTATTTCTGATTATAATAATACTGAAGATAATGAAATTGTTTATTTTACAAAGAACTTGGTAATTGATATAATTTATCATATGCTTACTCTTATGAAATATCTGCCAACTAGTCATAAAGGTGTAACAATAGTTTTTAATACTCAAGATTGGAAAAAAACTGAATCAGCATTTAATGATGTAAGTATCATTAAAATATTTTAATTTAGAATAAAAATTATTTGTTAATTTTTATTATTTATTAGATTCAATATGCAATGGGAAAACCTGGTGGTGAAACTGAAGTTTTTTGTTCTGTCTTAATATCAAAGTCAAAAAGAAACTTGAATTTGTTTTAAAGTTAAAACATGTGAATTTACAATATCAGAACTTCATAATACAATACATAAATTAGTAGATTTTAATTCAGATCTTGCATATAAAATTAATACTAAACTTGTATATAATAATATTGATAATAATACTTTTGCATAATTATTTATTAATTTATTATAATATTAATAATTAATTAAGAATTGATTAAGAATTAATTAATATATATTACTTTTTTATTTTAGTTTATTTTTAATAGCTTATAAAATATCTTATCAAATTAAAAGAAAAATATATTTAATAATGAAACTTCTATTATATGAAAATTATATCAAAAAATGATTTATCTATAACTTTTTTTATTGCTTAGCTAATAAAAAATCTCATTAATTTATTAAAATAAATAATAATATCAATATTGATCTTTTGTAAGATTTATTTAATAATATATATTAGATAAGATTTTTATATAATAATATTTATAATAATAATAATAATAATAATAATAATAATAAATTTATAGAAAAATAATAATAACAATTAAGTTTAATTATTAATTAATAAATATTATATAGTATTATCTTATTTTTCTCAAAAAAATATTGTGATATTTATATTTATTATATTTATTAAATTATTATAATTATTTATTTTTTATAGAAAAATAATAATAATAATTAAAATCAATTATTAATTAATAAATACTATATAATTTTATTTTATTTTTCTCAAAAAAAATATTATAGTATTTATATTTATTATATTTATTAAATTATTATAATTATTTATTTTATATATTTAATATTAAAGCACATCCTTATCAAATTAAACAAATAATTAAATATAATACTATTTATAAATAATTTTGTTATATTCAATTTTAAAACTTATATTATTAGATATTGAATAATATTCTTTTAGAATTTTAATTTCTAAAAAAATTTATATATATTTATTATTATTATCAATATAAATATATATTTATTTTAAAGATTATAATCTTTAATCTAACAAGCAAATATTAATTTTCTTGATGTAATTTTTATAAGTATTATTATAAATAAATAACTTAATTTATATTAGTTTAATATATAAATTAATTATTAATTATATTAAAATTATAAAAAATCTTATAAAAAATTATTTTGCTGTTGAATATTTATCCAAAATATATTTTTATTTTATAGAAGAATTCATGAAAAATGATTTTCTAATATTGTTAATAATATTATATTAAGTTTACCTAATGTCAAAAGTTCTAAAGCTATTCAAACTTTGTTTAAAGAAATATTATCAAATAAATCTGTAAAAGGTAATTATTTAATTAATATTTATATATATAATAAAATAATTATAACTATATTCAATAATTTTATATTATTATTAGATTGAATTAATTTTTATTAACAAGCTTATATAATTGCTTTTCTTAATCAATTGATGTTCAAGATTTTAAATAATATATGACAAGTTGTATCAAATAACACAAATGCTGCAAAAGCTGCTCATGCCATGAGCAATCATAAAGAAAAACATTGAAATTATTAACTGTTATTATATGGTAAATTTTTTACTTAATATTTAAAACTACTAAATTGTTAATATATTAAATTAATTATTTTTTTAGAGGAAAGAAATTAGATATGAGATGATTTAATTCAATTCAAGTTGAAGATTAATTCAACACTGCAAATAGTGATAATGATCATGGTTTAATTGCACATTATAAAATTGGCAATTAAAAGAAATGATAAATTATTACTTTGATTTTAAATATTTTTAATTTAAAACTAATATTTTAATTTATATTAGCAAATGCAATTTCCAAATCAACTGGAAAACGTTCAAATAATGAAAACAATAATCAAAAGAAAAAAACACGCAAGTTGCAAAACAAAAATAATCAAGAAACACAAGCAAACAAGAAAATATTCAATTTGATTTTGATACAGAAGAACGTGTACTGGCTCTTGAAGAGCGTAAGCTTGCTCTTCAAGCAAAAAGTCAAAGAAATTGAGTTATCCAATTTGGTCAAAGCACTTGAATATGGTGTTGATATCTAGGAAATAATATAGTCATTACTTGTTATAGTTACTATTTTATTATTAAATGTTAATATATTTTGACGTGTATATGCATATACATGTATAATTTGTTGCGTTATTCTAACTTGTTACGTATAGTTATTATTTTATTATCGTAATTAAATATTTTAATGCGTATATGCGTATAATTCGTTACATGCGTATGTTGTACGCATTGATTTTTCACCATAAGTTACTTCTTTAAGAACTTGTACCGTACGTTTTATAACACCGTACATGTGGGTGTGACTGTACGTAATTTCAAAATTACACGTACAATATCCCACCCCCCGGATTTACGCGTGTAACCATTTTTCAAAAATCGATTTATCCTTTTTTTGATAATAAACATCACTTTGTTTACCTGTTACCGATACGTTAATTTCGTTAGGTTAAAAAATGACGTCCACCTATGCGCAGCTTAAAGAAATTGAAAAAGGGAAGATTCTGGCATACATGGAAACCACAAATACCCTCTCAAATCGCAAAAATGCTTGGACGCGATCCCATAACGATACGTCGCTTATTAACAAATATAAACGAACAGGAAAAAGTGAAAACTTACCAGTTCAGGAAAACCACCAGTCCTTAACAACAAAGAAAAGGATTACTTATACGTGAAGCCAACGAAAAAAGACGTGCACCACTAAGCGAAATAATCAACAATTTATGCCTCACTTGTAGTTTACCAACCGCTACAAATGTATTACACAATTCCGAACTTAACTCATGTATCGCAGCAAAGAAACCCTATATCTCGGAAACACGTTAAATGGTGAGAAGAAAATAAAAATAAACCAACTTATGATTGATTAAACCAGTGTTGAAGTCGGAAAACAGTCACGGCAGCCAAGAGTTTGGTGGCATCCTGGAGAAAAGTTTAATGTTAATTGCTTGGCTCCTAACATTAAAAGTGGACGAAAATCTGTAATGGTTTGGGGGTGTTTCACGGGAAAATTGAAAGGACCATTAGTTTTTCGTTCTAAATATAAAAAAAATAGTGAACAACTGCAAATATTGAAAGCTTAAAAACTCATTTATTACCGTTCCAGAACGCAATTAAGGAGTTAACTGGAAATTACGCAATTTTCAACAAGACAATGCGCTGATTCATACTGCAGGAAAAATTAAGAAATGGCTAACGGAAAATAAAATTGTGATTATTAACTGGCTGACTAATTCTCCAGACCTGAACCCATTAGAGAACATTTGAAAAATACTAAAGGACAATATTCAAAAAAATGAGATCTGTGGATGAACTTAAGGTCGAAATAATGTGAGGTTACTGCATCAATGCCACAAAGAATTAATGCATATTGGAGAGCTGATTAAATATTAAATAGATTTTATTTTATTTGATGTATAAATTGACAAAAATCAAATAAATTGAATAATGATCACAATTCTATTTTTAATCTTGCATCAAGCGATACTTTTTGGGTACTGGTCAAGTGAAACGTCTAATGTTCTTACCGTTACCGTATTACACTTAAAAGTTGCATTACTGAAATTTCTAAATTGAAACTTTGAATCTGCTTTTGTTTTAAATAATGGATTATTCACATACAAATTTTTGATTTTATTATATAAATTATTTAATATAACTCACTTAAAACTCATTTCAATAACAAGTTTCTTTATATTAAAAAAAATTTTTTGTAATTTTTAATTATAATAAGATACCAATATATACATTACCATTACAATAGAAGTATTACAAGAGTAACATATAGTACGTAATTATCAGAGAAAGAGGGATCTCAATAATAATTAGTTAATTAAATATAATAAAAATCTCACTGGGGGGGGGGGAAAGAGAAGGAGGGGGTTATCTCTATATTAACTCGATACATGTAGTATGTTAATATATGTTGTGCCCCAAATCACAATCTGCTCCAATTGACAATTGGGATATATCCCAAATTAAAATCTAAACCAAATATAGCCTATCCCTCAGCACTAACCCTAACCCTTACCCTAACTCTGGTCATATTCCTATTATAATTTGGGCTAATTGTGATTTGGGACAATTTTGATTTGGGGCACAACATATATATTATTTTTTGTATTGTATTTATCATTTGTGCATAATATATAAGAAATTAATATAAATCTATATTAATATCTTACAAAATAAATTAGATGTAAAATATAGATCATATTATTAATTTAGATACACATTGTTTTTAATTCCTTTTATTTTTATTTGTTCTTTTATTATTTTTAAATTCATGTTAATTACTTTATTAATATTTATATTATTATTTATATTTTATATATATCTAATTAAGTATAGCATAACTTGGAGATGTATCATCTTTAAAATTAATAATTTAAAATTAATTACTCTTTATTTATTATTGATTTATTTGTAATTTGTAAACTGTCAATTATATATTTAAATATCTTTATTCTATACTATAACTCTTTAGATCTTTCATTATTTAATAAATAAAAAATAAGTTTTATTAAAGTTAAACTAAGAATTATATAATTTATTTATAATAATTAATAAATTTATTTTAATATTATTCACATAAGAAAGTATTTTACATTAATTATTGTTATAAGTGAGTTTTTATGAAATTTAATATTAAGATAGCTAAACTTAGTTATAGTATAGATTTAATATAATTATATAATAATAAAATTATAATAAATTCTGTTTTAAGTAATAAAAATACTTTATTTTAAATATTATAAATTAAAATAATAATAATTTGTTCTAAAAATTAATAAATATTAATATTATTTCATTTTAAATAGAAAATCTTATAAATTTTGAATTTGAAAAAGTTATAAAAAAATTAATTTTTTGCTAGGACTCAGACTTCTTCAAGAAAAAAATTTTAATATTAATTTTATAATTTTATAATTTTAATTATATTATATTATAATTTAAATTAATAATAATCATATTAATTTTTTCTTTTGTTTTTTTAATTGATATATTATTATATAATAATATTTTCTTTTGATTAAAAATTAAAATAATTATTAATGAATAATATTTTTGTTTATTTTTCACTTTATATATATTTTTTGTACTTTTTATTCAAAAAATTAATATTTTTATTATTTGTACATTTTATTAGTATTTCTATAAACTGAACTAAATCAAACTTTTATTCATATTCGAGTTTGATTCAAAGTTTAAACTGAACTCAAATCAAACTTTGGCTTGAGTTCAAAAAAGATTCAAAGTTCAAACTGGACTCAAACTGAATTGTTATATGAGTTCAAGTTTGATTCAAGATTAATAATATTATTATATACTGCTTTATAGTTCTAAATATAAGCTATAATTTTACTTATTAGTATAATTTATGATATTTAGTAAGATAAAAAGTTTATATAGTAATAACTAAATATTTTATTTTTATATTTATTAAATTTGATTATAAATACTATGTAACTCTCAAATTAATTATTATTAATAATAACTATTTTATATCAATTTTTAATTCTTATTTCTGATTGTAACTTTACTTATAATTATAATTTATAATTATTATAGCAAAATAAATATTTATTATACTAAAACTAAGTCAGATTAAAATTATAATTATTTTTTAAATTTATATAACTTCTTAAATATTTATCCTAAATAATTATTTTATATTAATTTGTAATTTATATTAAGATTTATAATTTTACTTAGAATATTAACAAATATTTACTTAAACTTGAACTGAACTTTTGATCAGGTTTAAGTCAAGTTGAAGTTCAAACTGAATTTGAACTAGACTTTTAATTAGATTCAAATTTTTAAACTGGACTTTTGGTCAAATTCAAGTTAGATTCAAATTCAAACTGAACCAAACTCAAATTAAATTAGACTTTTTTTTGAAACTCTATATTTTATATTCTATTTCTTATAAAAATATTCTTAATTTTTATTTTATTATATTTATTCAATCATATTTATATTTATTTTATTACTCATTTCACTTTTATTTTTATTTCATTATTATTTTTATTTTTATTATTAAATTTTCTCATGATTAATTTTGTATTATTATTTTTCTTTTTTTAGATCTTTTCTTTTTAGTATAATATTGATTTTTTATTTCTAATTACTAATTTTCTTGTGAATTTCTCTTGTATTTTCTTTTCTATTATCATTAATATTTCATTTATTTTTTGATCTTTAAAATTATTTAGTATTATTTGTAAATAGTGGTATGATTCAGAATAATTATTAATTATGTAAATTGCAGGAATTGTTAAAAATGTATAAAAGAAGAGTCTCTCTTTGTTATAAACTCTCATGTTTTGATCTAATAAAATAACAAAGTTTTTGTAATATTATACTTATGAATACACTATTGTTTTTATGATCATCTTCAAAGCTTGACTCCAAGTAATGAATGCTCCTCCACTTTAAATAAGCCATTGATTTTATTATTCTTAGGTCATGATCATTAGTTCTTTTTATTTTATTTAATATAGTAATCTAATTATTTGTTTTATTTTCTTTATTGGCAGTCTCAATAAGTCAAATTAATCTTTTTTATTTCATTAGCAGTCTCAATAAGTCCTGTTATTTCTTTAGTAGTTATTCTATTTTTATTTTCATTTATCTTATTCATTTATTTAATTCCCCTCTTTATCTTTAGTTTCTTCTTTAATAATAAATTAGTTTGCATACAAGCTACCACAGGAGACTTTTAGAACATTAGTGAACCCTATTAATCGTAAATCATTCAGCCTTTGTTCTTTTACTGATTGTTCCTTTGTTAATTCATTAGTTTCAACAACTCTTGAATTGACGAGAACATTATTCTTTAAAAGATATGGCGAAATGTCTTAAAATCTTATATTTTAAAATATTTTTTGTTGTGCAAAAGCATTTCCATTATAACTTTACTTGAAAGTTTAGTATAACATACTTCAGAACATGCGGGATTATTGCATTACAACAGCACAAAATCAACGGTGAAGGAACTAATGAAAAAAAACATGCTTTGAACTATGTATTCTATCATTAAAAGAACTAGTTTTTTATATATACATGTACCTGGAAATCTTTTGCTGCAAAATTTGTGAATCAAAATAGTTTAATATCAAACGACTTATTAATTATTTGATAATTGGATAAAGTGATAATTATAAAAAAGTTTACTAATAGCTATTGTTGATATTGAAATTATTTCTTACAACTTATACGCTTACGCGATGTGTCAAATCTTGCCCTGTCAAGCCGTCAATCCCAATCAATTCTACCGAACTAGGTCAAAGCTTGTCAACCCATCATCCTCGTCAAACCACGTCAAATTAGATTTGGCAGTTGCTAAATTCAATAAAGTTTTCCAGGCTACAAAATTTCGCCTAGCTCGCCTAGCTCTGCCCACATACGTTCTTGAGGATTATCAATTTTCAAAACACACCAGCGAATTTTAATGGTGTAGTCATCATCCATATGTTTATTCTTTTCTTCTTGTATTTGTATTGCGAACGATCCATCTTCTTGCCATTCTCCAAATGCTGTTTTGAAAAACAGGTATGTTGGTAATGGCGTATATTCAACATCAAGTATAACAATATTTTTGTTAAATAGTGAGTTTCCGACCTCAATCTGTGTCGATTGAATTGTCGTATCATGCTTGAGTTTTGACTCTTTAACACCAGATTTGACCAATATATTACGAGTTGTTAGGTCGAAATATCCGATTTCACTTGGACAACCAATTAAAATCCACTGAAATATATATTGTGGTTGTGAACTAATTGCAAAAAAAAGAATTAATTAATTATTTTAGAAATATAAAATAAATTTTATAAATAACTATATTCTACCTGTCAAAAGTTGTCTCATCATTCGCTTGAATATAGTCTTGTCGAAAATCATGCCAACTCACTGAAAATCCACAAACTGTTTTCAAACTAAATCTCACATAGACATTTTCCAATTTTTCATCATTGCAAGTTACAATAATCCCAAACAATTGATAATTATTACTCTTCAATCGACCGCCGAACTTAATTCGTTGGTATCCAGTGCTATAGTCCAAAAGCGGTGTTTTGTTGTTCATTAACACATAATCTTCTTTTATAAAAAGATTTTCAATATCTCGTTGTTGATTCTCATCAAGAATTTTGTATAATGGTACGACAACGCGCTTTATAATATGCCATTCGGAGTATTGATTTGAAACATTTTCAAGCCATTCAGGAATTCGACTAGTATGAAATAATTACATGGTAAGTAGTGCTTTAGCAAATATTTCACAATTTATCGCTATCGTTATCAAATACAGTACCTTAAACTGATTGGATCACCACCCATTTCAATCATATACGAGGGATCGAATTGTCGAATATTTTCTTTCCAATTTACAAGTAGGTTTTCTGAAAAAAATTCATTAATTTTTTTACAGAATAAATCACTTGAAATTAATAAAAAATGTGAATCACCTATTTCTGAGAATTCATCAAATACATGTATTATCTAAGTGTTTGTTATTTTTGTCTTCCAAACGAACTATTCTTTCTAACTTATTACCAAGTATTATTTTTGTGGGAAAAAAATGCCCAAAATTCTGAAACACATGTTTTAAATTTTCAATCGGTGTATTTGATTCTAGTGCTGCTTGAATTTCTAACCTTAATTTTCTAGTTGGCTTTAGCGTCTGAATATTGATTTCGATTGACAATTGTTCACTAATGATTTCACAATAGATATTATTTGTTTTTAACTCGTCAAAAATTTCATTGTCGATAAGTAATTTGTGATCAAAGTTCGAATTCGAGTCTATTATTAATCCCTGTGTTAGAAAAAATACTTCCGAGCCTGTTATTTTTCTAAGCATCAAGCTTTTGCTGATGTTGTTTGTAAACAATGGCGTAAATTCAAATTTTATTGCAGGTTGAGTAGTTTGCTCAATTTGATACTCTCGAATATTTAGTCCATGTGATAGGTTAATTTTTTCATGTTGAATACTTATTTCTTTCAAAACAATGAAAGATGTATCATAACATTTACTTAGAATAAATTGTGCTCGAACGTTCTCATTTGTTGCAGATTTTTGAAGCCAATTTGAAGCCTCATTATCATTCTTAACAACACCATTTCCATTAAAATAACATAATGATTTAAATTGTGCATGAGTATCTCCATTCTCTGCAAGTTCTAAATACAACTTAAACAATCCCATTGTCTTCATATCATTTTTAACTATCTCTGTCGCTAAACTATTTTCATCATTGCAAATTTCTAGATTATTTTCATTTATGTTCTTTGCCAACTCGAGCCATTTTAATTCTTCATTCAAGTACTTCAATCCTATTCCATATTGGTGGTGGCAATTATCTTGAGCATAACGATAAGCATCTCCACTTTCTGCTGATCTTGAATACCACTCGAGCGCTTTTTTCTCATCTTTTTCAGTTCCTATACCATTTCGATAGCAATAACCGAGATTACATTGGCTTCCAGTATATCCATTCTCTGCTGATTTCAAATACCACTCAAATGCTTTTTTGTCATCTCTTTGAGTTCCAATACCGTTTCTATAACAAATACCAAGATTGCATTGTCCCTCTACGTCTCCACCCTCTGCTGATTTCAAATAATATTCGAATGCTTTTTTCTCATCTTTTTCAGTTCCTATACCATTTCGATAACAATAACCGAGATTACATTGGCCTCCAGCATATCCATTCTCTGCTGATTTTAAATACCACTCAAACGCTTTTTTGTCATTCTTTTGTGTTCCGATTCCATTTCGATAATAATTACCGAGATTACATTGGCCTTCAGCATATCCGTTCTCTGCTGATTTTAAATACCACTTAAATGCTTTTTTCTCATCACTTTGAGTTCCTATACCATTCTTATAGCAAATACCAAGATTGTATTGTCCCTCTGCGTTTCCACCCTCGGCTGATCTCAAATACCACTCAAATGCTTTGTTCTCATCTTTTTCAGTTCCTATACCATTTCGATAGCAATAACCGAGATTACATTGGCCTTCAGCATATCCATTCTCTGCTGATTTTAAATACCACTTAAATGCTTTTTTCTCATCACTTTGAGTTCCTATACCATTCTTATAGCAAAT
>CAJVPL010002015.1:0-10699 GCA_910591945.1 Ambispora gerdemannii
CGGTAAGATTTTCATGTAGAAATTAGTTGAGCATTATTGCGGAATTAAGGGATTTATTGTTACTACGGTAACAGTAGTATTCGATTATGATTTTTCTTGTTAGATTAATTTATTAGGATTGTGATTCTTTAATTTTTTTTGCATTTATTTTTAACTATCTACTACGCTAAATAAAAAAATAATATTTAATGTAACACCACGCAGATTCATATATTTGTGTGATATATGACGCAGCAGTCAAAACAGTTTGGATCTAAATACACGTATTTTTTAACACTATTAAATATAAAAAAATTGTTACAGTCCGTGCCATACCCTGATGACTTTCCAAAAATCATGTGTAATATTCTGAAAGTTTCTGAGCACAAAGAACATACCTTTTAAGCTTCTATATCGATATCGGGTATTGTATGTTCATAATCTTTCATACTCCAAATACAATAAATCGGTCACTTTTCGAGCAAAAATGAATCTGCTACTTTAGGACGCAATATTTCGATTCGATTTGAACAAATATACTACCGTTCGATTCATCTCTACTAGTATTATGTTTATGAATATATACAATACCCGCTATAGCTCTACCAATCTATTCAATGTGCTCGGAAAATTCCAGAACATTACACATGTTCTTCGGATCAGTTACTTGTGCGCGGACTGTACAAACAAAATTGAACGGATCACATACAACACAAAGAAATATTTCAGAGAAATGTACAATGTTGCACAGTTGTCAATTAAAGATATCGATATGTACATGTACATGAAGTAACGATAACGATAAGGTTTTTACTTTATTTTCGCTAATATACGCACATTCGTGTACAGAATATCTGTATGCGTACATGTACATGTATTTTTGAGTGTATTATACTCCGCGAAAATACCTTTTTTATTCTATTAATTTCGTGATTGGTTAATTTCTTCAATTTGCTACACAACATCGTCTTCGCTTATTACAAGTATATGTATTTTGATTATGTAACAAAAACCAACAAAGACATGTATAGGAAAAATGCCATATCTTTTTTTAGAAGATTCATTATTTTTGCGACACTAAACAATGAATATGATACATGTAGTAGAGCAATGGAGGGAGTGTTTGAAGGGTGAATTCTGTATATTTATTCTATACTGTATCTCTAAATTTTTTTGCATTACATATTGTGTATATTGTATTCATAGAACTAAACAATTGTATTTGCATTATGTGTGTACATGTATATAAAAACGAATAAAATAATTTTTTCATCTTCATTTCCTTCTTTGTTATTTTTCCTTTCCTTTCATTTTTTTACAGTGTTTTTTGTTGTCTGTCTCTGCTGGCAAGAGTTTGACATATCATTCGTTGCAAATTCTTGCGACTGTTTATCCTCAAAGTGTTATTTGTTTTCATCGCCGTTAAAAAGATCATTTTTTCTTCCTTTCTCTCTCCTCTTTCCCTATTGCCAATTGTTCTTGATCCACCTTTAAAATTCCTCACCAAAAATCCAAGAACTTTTTTTTACAAATAAAAGAACCATGAAAGAACCGAATCGACAACACTGGAAAAATGTCTTCCGCACAAAATCAAAATCTCTCACATCATCATCAATACTACTGACATTACTAATACTATTGCTATCACCATCAGCACATATATACATACACGCATCTCCAATGGTTGCTCCACCACATAGGGTAACATCAAGTAATGGAGAAACTAGTAGTATTAGTAGCCAGAAACAAGCAGCGACGACGCTTATTTATGGTGATGGTCCTATTAAGGTTACAGCTGTTTCAGATAATCCATCACAGCAAGGTAAATTAAGTTAATATTGAATTTGCAATATTTTTTGAGATATTAATTCATTAATTTTAACCTACTTTATTACAATGGAAAAATAATCTAGGATCGGTAAGTTATTTTACATATCATTTTCCGCTAATTATAATAAATGCTAATTTCTTAATAATTTAATTAAAAATAAATAGCCAACTTCTTCACAAAATAATCGAGATACAAATGTTCAACAAAGTCCAGTTCAAACATCAGCTGCAGTAGGTGCCCCAACAAGTCAAAATCAAGAACAAACTCCAATAGAAACACCAGCTCAAACATTAGACGCAGCAGGTGCTCCAATAAAGCAAACTCCGGAACAGACTCCAATAGAAACACAAATCAATCGAGATACAAATGTTCAACAAAGTCCAGTTCAAACTTCAGAAAAGACACTAGTAGAAAGCTCATCACAAACAATAGATACGCCTATTGAAAGACTACCAATAGACACTCCAAATGCAACTCCTCCTCCACAAACATATCCACAACGAGAGTCTTCACCAACCCAGCAAGAATCTCGACTACCCACACGAAATCCCGAAACTTCTCAATCTGCATCTGTATCCGAATCATCACCACAATCACCACCTACTCGAACATCACCTCCTTCTAGATATACAGATACACCACAATCTGAATCATCCTCACAATCATCCCAACCACCAATTACTCGAACGTTACCTCCTCCTAGATATACAGATACACCACAATCTGAACCATCTTCACAATCATCCCAACCACCACCTACTCGATCATTACCTCCTCCTAGATATACAGATCAACCACAATCCGAATCATCCTCCCAACCACCACCTACTCGAACATCACCTCCTCTTAGGTATACAGATCCACCACAATCTGAACCATCCTTACAATCATCCCAACCACCATCTACTCGATCATTACCACCCCCTAGATATACGGATCCACCACAATCTGAACCATCCTTACAATCATCCCAACCACCATCTACTCGATCATTACCTCCTCCTAGATATACGGATCCACCACAATCTGAATCATCCTTACAATCATCACCACCACCACCTACTCGATTATTACCTCCTCCTAGATATACGCCACAATCATCACAACCACCACTTACTCGACCATTACCTCCTCTTACAGATACGTCACAACCTGAATCATCTTCAAAATCATCACAGCCACCATTACTTCCTCCTACAGATACGCCACAACCCGAATCATCTCAACCACCACTTACTCGACCTTTTCAACAACCTACAAATAATCCGGAATCTCCACCAACTCGACAACAACCATCAATATCCCTGACAACGCCACAAACTACGCCGTCACAAACCCTAATCCAACCAACACCATCTTCTTCGAATTCACAAATTTCTACAAATAATCCTCCATTCACTGCAGCAAAACCTATTTCAGATAATCAATCAATTACTCAATTAACTGAAACTTTGGAGACAATATCAAAATTTGCGACTTCTCTTATTCCAATAAAAGCACCAACAACAGTATTAACTTCTGTAATTGCAACGTCAATCCCAACACTATTAACTTCTCTAACAACAAATTCAAAAGGAGAAGTATCGACTATTTCATCGACAAGTAAGTTACTACGTAATTTCAATCCACTTGCTTGCTATTACCAAAAAAAATTAAAATGAATTTTTTTATTCTAGGTTTCATTCCAACTTTAACAACGGTCGAATTATCCTTGACGCTATCACCACCAGAAGTAGAAGAACCAACAACAATACCAGTTCCTGACAAACCACCCTCCGCTCTTTACAGTACTGAATCAGGATTCAAACAGATTGTCACATCGGGCTACGGAAATTGTGGACAAGTACAATTTAATGATTTCCGAGTCTGGTATTCTAAAGATCAGAATCGTATTGCATTTAACGCGACTGGTAAAAGTTTATTGAGTTTGCAGCAAGGACAAGGTTTGTAGTTATTTTTGCTATTTCTATTGTAAGAATTAAATACTAATTAATGAAAATAATTTCTAGTACGATTGTTTGTGTATTTTGATCCATCACATAAAATTTTTACTGCGCTTCCTGCATGTAAGTTCGCTCCTGGAAATGACGATTCTTGTCAGATTGGTGGAATCGAGTCACCAGAATTTTTATTGAATGGTACTATCCCGACTGGCTTCGACGATGCATTACCAGGTATTATTACATACACGTGTCTAAAAAAAATGGAAACTATGCTAACTAATAATTTTTTTCCTGAATGACATTAGAAATATTATTTAATGTACCCGGTACCGGGTCATACGCGATGTTAACAATCGCACCAAATACAGACCAAAACGACAACATAGATACTTCGGATCCTACGACATATCTTGGATGTGTCTCTGCACCTGTCGGAAACCCGAAAACGTATTCATCTGATGCTGTTGCGGGTCTAACTATTGGCACAGGAATCGCTAGTATTTTGTTGGGCGCTCTTTTGATTATGAAAACGACTCATGCGCTCGGATTTATCGGAGAGAAAGATGATCAGTATGCGAGGAAATGGCGAAAGAGCCATCACTGGAATACACCACAACAGCCAATGGGGAATGGCGGCGGTGGTAGTAGTGGCGGAGGAGCTGGAAATGGATCTGGAGGTGGCGGTGGTGCAGGATGCGGAAGTAATGACTCTGAATTATATCGTGCATATTCAGGACCACAATACGCCATAGAAGCAAGTTTTCTTGCTAAACCAGGACAACAAAGTAGCCAATCCAGTACTCATAGTGGAAACAATAATGATAATGAGAGTCAAATTAGCAGCTATCATGATGGTGGTAATCACAATTATCATACTGGAAAGGGACATTACAATTCGGGAAACAATTCTCATTCCGGATCTAATATAAACGGTCAAAATGATGAAAATGTAGGAAATGCAGAGTACCATAACGATAATAGCAACAATAATTATAATCATCCAGGAAATCAAGATCCTTTCGCAGATTCGCATTCAATTTATAATTCATCATCGGGAGGAAATTACGACACATCTGGAACCAATAATTCTTTTAATATGCATAATGATAACAATTACAATCAACAAAGACCTATGATTTGCAGTCAAGGTCAATCAATGTCGAATCCTTTTGCTGATCCGACCAGTACAACTGATAGTTCGTTAAGAGTTGCTCTTAGTAATGACCCAACTTCGGTTAGCAATGGAAGTGGTGTATCATCTGCAAATAATCCGACAGGATCTCAATTCGGACATCTTAGTCAACTTGATGGACAAAGTGGTACTGATAGTGTTGAAGGTGGTAGCGCAACCTCTGCAAATAATACAGTAAGACCTAATCTCGGTCAACTTGATGGAAATACCAATACTGCAATTAATGTAAATAGTAATGGGCCAGGTGGGGTTGGTGGACCAAATGAAAGTGTTAATACTGCATCGATGAAACCACATCCATCGCAAGCAACACCAACACAAACTCCATCAATCTACGATTTCATAAACTGTGCACAATTTATTGTCACCACCGGACTACTTGCACTCCCAAATCTCCCAATCGGGTACCGTCAATTCGCCTCAAATTTCGGATGGTCAAGTGGTGCCGGCACCGGTATAAACATCCAAGTATTCTCCAATGCCGCAAACAAAATTCGAAGCGAAATTTGTTCATTTGCCAGTAACTGCAGTTCATCACTTTTCGATTTCAATGACAATGGCACGTGTGGCGTCGAACAAGCGTGGGCCCTCAATTCCGAGTTATCCCCACCAGAAAATTTATTCGCCGCTAAACTCACCGATGGAAATATCACCACTTTTACTAATCCCGCTGGAATTTCGTCGTATGCGAACACGTTGCATGTGCCCGCGTCTAATTTGTTTTTTATTGTTATGATTACGTTCTTGATTGCTGTGGGAGTCGCGATTGTGTTATCTATTTTGGCAGGTGTTGTTGCGAGATGTCTTAAAAAATATTGGAAAAAATATTTGCTTTTAAAGAAGGCTGGGGAGAATTACCATTTGTTGGCTTTTGGTATGTTTTAGTATTTTTATGTGCAATTTAAATCTGAATCATGCTAACTATCTTTTTATTTTGTAAAATAAAATCATTATAGGCGGAGTTTTACGTGTGGTAAGTTCACATCTTTGCCATTCTTTACCAATTATTGAAATATAAATTAATTAACTTTTATATTTTTTATATAGCTTATTGCGATGTATTATCCGCTTACATTGTTTTGCATCTACGAATTATCAATACATAACGATTGCTGGCTTCTACTACTCCTAGCAGCACTCATCCTCATCATATTTTCCCTCGTGGTAATAATCTACTGCGGCTACAAAATATTTGTCACAATGGACAAAGACCCGGACGCACTTTGGGAAAACACTACCTACCAAATAGTCTACGGTGCACTATACACGCAATATCTGGATGACAGAGTCTGGTTCTTCGTGCCCACAATGGTCTACAACTTTTTTCGCGCAGTGATAGTAGGTGGCGGGCAAAACAGCGGCGTAGGACAATTGACAGGTCTATCGTTACTCGAATTCGCATACATGTTCGGCATCTATTCGTATAAACCGTTTGAACGGCCAATGGCAAATCGACTGACTATCGGATTAGGGACTGTAAGAATTATTGTGTTGGCGTTATTGATTCCGTTTGTTGGCGGCCATGTGGTTATTAGTCCATCTACGCGTATTTATTTGGCAATCGTGTTGATTGTGTTGCAGTCGCTGACGATTATTTTTACAGCTGGGTTGATATTGGTGAATGTTGGTGGTGCTGTGTGGAAATTGGTTTCTAATAAATTTTTCAAGAAAGAAGATGGCGATAATGGTGAAAAACTAAATGGTATTAGAAACGAGTATCGAAATGACACGGTTGATATGGAGAAAGCAACGAGTAGTATGTCGGGCAATAATAGTAGCAATATAAGAGCACGAAGACCAACAACGGAACGGTACCGGACGAGTATATGATTTAACTTGGACTCGGCGAAAACGGACAAAGAACTGATCTGCTGAAACGTGCCAGTGGCGAGTCCTAATTTTTCAGAGAAGTTGTTTAATTCTTAGGTTTTGTAAAGTGGGATGAAAAATGCGGTTTTTTTTCTTATTTAATATTAATAAGGGTCGATAGGTTTTATTTTTGGTTTTGATAGCTATTCTTAATTCCTTCGCTTTTATTATTTTATATTTTGCTTGTATGTATTTTTGTATTATATCTATTTTTGTATTTATATTATATTTATTTTTGTATTTATATTTATATTTATTTTTATTTTTGTATTTATATTTATTTTGTAATTATTTATATTTCCAATTTGTGAATATATTCTATCAATAGAGTTAGACTATACATGTACCTAAAATTCAAACCAAAACACATGACTAAGAAACTAAATCAATTAAATACATGTAACGTGAATTATATATGGTGCTGCGCACTATAATCTCGAGCATTCAGAATTTTAAAAGAATTTTATTTGATTAGCCGAAAGTCTATCAGTCTTAAATTACATAACGATAACGATTAACAAATCACATGTACATGTACGTACCAAATCATTGTAGCCATGTGATTTTATACATGTACATGCACGTTAATCTTCAATACCAATTGCTGCTAAAATGGGATTTATTGTTGACAAAAAGTGCTCACGTAACAATTGCGGTCAAAACTTGTTATTGTTATACGTAGTGAGGCATTCGTGTTATTAGTAAAAAATTTTAAGAATTCACTTTACCGAGAGTTTATTAATAAATTCACTATATCAAGAGTATTTCTTATAGAAATTTTTGAGCTCAACTTTACTATATTGAGAGTTTAATTACTCTTCACTATAACGAGAGTGACTTGTATTTATCGTTATAACGATACGTTTAGTACTGGTACTTTGTAAACATGTCCGAAATTAACAAAAATTTGTTAATCAAAGAACTTAAAAAAATAGATGTGCTTTCAACATCTATTCTATCTATTCCATCAACAAATAATTTTTCAGATTCGACAAAACCAAACAAGAAAGAAGTTGAGCTTTTCGGGAGTAATAGTTTGGCAAACAATAAAAGGCAACCAACTGAATACGAAGAGAATCCACAACAACTATCGACGACCGAAGATAATGTAAAGAAAGAAGATAGGTTGAAAAAACGATCCAGAACAAATGTCGATGATGCTATCAATGATCAAATGGGTTGGAATTTAATATTATTATCATCATCCATTCCAGCAACAGATTTAAATGTAGACAAAAACAACCATAATTTATCTGTGGCAAGCTCTTTGGATAAAGTAGAAAGTAATTTAGCACCATCATTTCCATTCACTATAGCAAAAAGCACATCTGAAAATCAAATAATGGATCGGCAACAAAGTGATATCGATATAGAAAAAACAATAGATTATTTATTGATTCTCTTTGAGAATATTTTCAAATGTAATGAAAACTATGAAGCAAATTTAGGAAAACTTTTTGCAATTATTCTAGAAAAAACACATATACACTTTGATAAAATAATTTTTTTGCAAAGTTTACAAACTAATATACAATATAAAAAAATTCTAGGCTTTATTTATCATAAAGGTTTGAATATTGAAAAAGATTATGATCAAGCTTTACGATATTATCAACAATCAGCATTTCAAGGAGATTTTGTAGCTCAATATTTAATTGGAGATTTATACAATGACGAGGATTGGATAAAAAAAGATAAACAAAAAGCATTTGAGTGTTATTTGAAAGCAGCAGAGTTTGGAATTCCTCAAGCGCAATATAATCTTGCTGTCTGTTACGAAAACGGAGAAGGGATAATCAAAAATGAACAAAAAGCATTTGAGTGGTATTTGAAAGCAGCAGAGTCTGGATTTCTTAAAGCACAATATAGTCTTGCCATTTGTTACGAAAACGGAGAAGGGACGATCAAAGATGAACAAAAAGCCTTTGAGTGGTATTTGAAATCGGCAGAGTCTGGAATTCCTGACGCACAATATGATCTTGGTATCTGTTACGAGAATGGAGAAGGGACAATCAAAAATAAACAAAAAGCATTTGAGTGGTGTTTGAAAGCTGCAGAGTCTGGAATTCCTGAAGCGCAACATAATCTTGCTGTCTGTTACGAAAATGGAGACGGGACGATCAAAAATGAACAAAAAGCATTTGAGTGGTATTTTAAAGCAGCGGAATTTGGAATTCCTGAAGCACGATATAATCTTGCTGTCTGTTACGAAAATGGAGAAGGAACAATCAAAAATGAACAAAAAGCATTTGAGTGGTATTTGAAAGCAGCAGAGTCTGGATTTCCTCGAGCAAAATTTAATCTTGCACTTTGTTACAAAAATGGACAAGGAACAATCAAAGATGAACAAAAAGCATTTGAGTGGTATTTGAAAGCAGCAGAGTCTGGATTTCGTAAAGCACAATATAATCTTGCCATCTGTTATGAAAATGGAGAAGGGACGATCAAAAATGAACAAAAAGCATTTGAGTGGTATATTAAAGCAGCAGAGTCTGGAATTCCTGAAGCACAATATAATCTTGCTGTCTGTTACGAAAATGGAGACGGGACGATCAAAAATGAACAAAAAGCATTTGAGTGGTATTTAAAAGCAGCGGAATTTGGAATGCCTGAAGCACAATATAATCTTGCTGTCTGTTACGAAAATGGAGAAGGGACAATCAAAGATGAACAAAAAGCATTTGAGTGGTATTTGAAGTCAGCGGAGTTTGGAATTCCTGAAGCGCAATTTAAACTTGCACTTTGTTACAAAAATGGACAAGGGACAATCAAAGATAAACAAAAAGCATTTGAGTGGTATTTGAAAGCAGTAGAGTCTGAAATTCCTGAAGCACAATATAACCTTGCTGTCTGTTACGAAAATGGAGAAGGGACAATCAAAGATGAACAAAAAGCATTTGAGTGGTATTTGAAAGCAGCAGAGTCTGGATTTCTTAAAGCACAATATAGTCTTGCCATTTATTACGAAAATGGAGAAGGGACGATCAAAGATGAACAAAAAGCCTTTGAGTGGTATTTGAAATCGGCAGAGTCTGGAATTCCTGAAGCACAATATAGCCTTGGAAAATTCTATCAGTATGGAATAGGTGTTTCAAAAAATCTCGACTTGGCGTTAAAATGGTATCAAAAGGCGGTAGAAAACGGACACGATCGAACTCTTGAAATGGTCGAGTCTTTCAATTTGGAAGAATTCTAAATATTTTACTACTTGTTTAATTTTGAAATAACAAAATCAGTTTAGCTTAGAGAATACATAATAACGTTAAGCCAGGTTTGTCTTATTGTGAAGGAATTATTTCTTTTTTGCCTTTAGTTTAACGAGAGTTACTTATATAATTCATTTATCCATGCCTGGTTTAAGATTATTAAGTTCTATAGAAATAAATCATATTCTGATTTCGTATTTGTTTTGAAAGCACATATATCATTAACAGAAAATTTGATGTTAGCATACCTTCTTACCTTTCAGTATCTTACTATTATTTCTGATATATTGTATTTTTTATTTTCAGCAAATCACTTAGAGTTCAACACAAATTTTTTAGTTACATATTCATTGTTATTTTTTATCGTTATCGTATGAATATAGAAATTATGAATGTAATTTTTCAAAGAAAATCTATAATGGTAGAATTGGTAGTGCGGTTTGTATTAAAGCTTTTGACATTAAACTCTTTATTTTAAACATAAAAAGCATGCAAATTTTGCATTTATTATTATGTTAAACCTTGTTAATTTTATTAATATTGACGTTGATTTCAAAACCGTCGCAATCTGGTGTGATATGCGAATTTTACTATAATACATATACAGTCGCCACAGAAAGTAACGCCCGATTTGGATGTGCAACATCAACATAAATTTAAATGTGGCGGTTTTCCCCCT
>CAJVPL010002016.1:0-10699 GCA_910591945.1 Ambispora gerdemannii
CATTTAGTTCTTGGTGAACTTATTTTATCTTTCAAAATATATTTTATTCTTAAAGTTCTTTGTGAACTTGTTAGATTCTTTGTGAATCTTTAGCGCTTTAGCTAACAAATAATAAAATTAGAAGATTATTTTATATCTTGCTTATTCCTCCATGCTTTTTCACATGATGCAGTCACTGCCTACTGTTCTAGTAAAGATCTTCATCTGTAAAGGCTACTAACGGTAACAATATATTTAAAAATAATTTTTGAAAATTCAGATTTTTGGTTAATTATACTTGAATATTTATAATTAATATAAAAAGTAATAACAAATATATTTTCATCTATACTTAATAAGAAATTGCTAAAAATTTATAAAAGTTTGGTATTATATTTTTTAGAATAACGAAAACAAAATTTTCTAAAATTAAAAATATGTTAATATAATAATATTTTATAAAATTATATACTAAAAATAATAGACTAAAGAATTATTTTGGTCTGGTTAAAGAGTTATAAAATATTATTTAAAAATATTTTTTATAAACAAATATAAAAAAAATTTTATAAAAAAATATTTAAAAATATAAAAAATATATTTGCAATTTAAAAATTTTTTTTATACTTGCTTATAAAAAATTTTTTTAAATAATTTTTTATAACTCTTTAACCAGAATAGTTTCCAGCTCACTATTTGTGATTTTACAAAATATTATTATATTAATATACTTTTGATCTTAGAAAATTTTGTTTTTATTATTCTAAAAAATATAATATCAAATTTTTATGAATTTTTAGCAATTCTTATTAAGTTATAAATAAAAAACATGTTCATTATTATTTTTTGTATTGATTGTATTAACAAGATAATATTCAAGTAGTTTAAATATTATATATATATTATATTATTTTAAAAATCTAAAAATCTTTTAATATTTAAATAATAATAAATTTTTAAAGAAAATATACATGAAAATAAGTATATAAATATAAATATATATATATAATATAATTATTAAAGAAAAAATGAATAAAAAATATAATTTATTATTTTTAATATTAAAAATATTATCTTTTATATAATAAATTTTTACAATTATATATTTTATTAAATTTACTATATTATATATAATTATATTTTATTTAAATTTGTTACTTTCGATTTATTTAAATCATTTTTTAATAAATAATATTTGACAATTATTAAATATTTTTTTAAACTAAATTAAAATTGAACTTGAACTAAACTTGATTCAAATTTAATTAAACTGAACCAAATTTTGAAATTTTAATAATTATAAAATAACAATTTTTACAAATTAATTTGCAAGTTAAATAAATTGATATAATATATAATATATTTAATTCTTTTTATAATTATATTATCAGATTAAATAATAATTTTTTTATAAATATAACTATAATAGTGATTTTATAATAAATATACTTATAATATAATAACTAATTCTTGAATAAGAGTAATTATAACAGGATTTTTTACATAATTATAAAAAATTTAATTATATTTCATATATTAATAAATATTAAAAGTTATATTTATTATTTTAAATAATTTGTTATTTTAATATTTATATCAAAAAAAAATAATAATATATAATGACAATAAAGAAAATGCAATAGCATTAAAATTTATTAATAAAATATAACAAAATACAGGTTTTTCTCTTTATATAAAAGTTTTTGATTTTATTAATCAATATTTTTTATTTTTATATGAAAATACAAATTATAATTCATATTTTAACATATATTTTTTTCTAATTGCCAAGTAAATTAATTAATTTTTTATAATTAAAATATAAAAAATTAATCAATTTACTTTGCAATTAGAAATACTTTCTCAGATTAAATCTAAAAAATCTGAAAAAATATATTTTAAATATGAATTATGATTTGTATTTTCATATAAAAAATAAAAAATATTGATTAGTAAAATCAAAACTTTATATAAAGAGAAAAAACCTGCATTTTGTTATGTTTTATTAATAAATTTTAATGCTGTTGCATTTTTTTTTGATTGCCATTGTATTTATAATATTTAGTGTTTAAGAATTTAAAATTTTATTACAAAAATTACTGATTTTATTAGCATGTGAAAAGACATTATTTTTAATTGAAGTTTCAATCTTAATATTATTTTTTATTATTTTACAAACAATAAACATTCATAATTTGGATTTTTAATTTTTTTAATGTGTTCCTATTGGAAATATTATCGGCTAATACCAAATTTGAACATTATTACATTATTGTCAGACAAATAAATCAAAGTAGAATATTTCGCATTATAATAACATAAAAAATTCTAAAAGAAAAAATGATAATGATGACGATGACGATGACGCTAAAAGTTAGGAACAAAGTATAATAAGTATTTAATAAATACCAAGTTTATTTTTAGAAGTCAATGTACTCAAAACTTAAATTGGAGAGGTGTGTTCTCGCATGCATGTATTTGAAAATATTCGTCACTTTCACGTCAAAAACAAATAAGAGCGAGTAAATCTATTTAAATTATTATGTAACCTTAAAAAAAAAGAAAACAGGATTCTTATTCACCATTGTTATTATCACGACACCTAAATGCAATGTTAAAAAAAATAGATTCAAATTTCCATAACGATAATAATAATAATAATAATAATAATAATCTACACTTTAACAAATAAAAAATAATAATAATAATAGACATTCCATTATTCATTTTTTTTCGCTCACTCTTTCTGCATAGTGATTGTAAAATGGTGATAATGAACAACAATTAATGATATTATTCGTCGTCGATCTCATTTTTTCATTGTTTCTCTACCACGTGCCGAAGTGTTTTGTGTGATCTATTTTCTATCTTGTGCCTCTCTTTCTTTTTTATGGAGACAATCGACATAATTTTAATAGGACATCAAATGATCAACATGCAGAAATGCAGAACCAGTTTTGATTTCCTGTCTCGCTTCTTTCTAACAAGTGAACCAATAGATCAAACCTGTGTTTTAGTGTCGCCGAGCGAAATCAAGAGGAGAGAACATCATTTACATAATAAATACGCGTGTGATATATCTTCCAATGTCTTCGCAAGACCGCGGTCTAAATATCGAACAAGTAATCTTGCTACTGAAAACTCACCCAAATCACCGAGCTTTATTCACATTTCTTCGAGCATACGCTTTCGGATATGCGCTAACAGTGGTACCACGTATGGTGAAGTACTGGTATGTGATAATAGCAAAATATATCGCACGCCGAAAACGACCAGACAGACCACAGACAATCAGTGTCTTGAATCTCGTGGGACTTTTATTACATGTCAGCATTGAGCGAGTGTTATGGAAAACATTACACGCTCGCGGATTTCCGATGATGTGTGGAATTGGGTTGGGCGGGGGACAATTGCTCGAGGAGATTGTGTTGGAACATAAAGAAAATTATCTGCAAAAAAAAATTGTGATCGCTTCTTCGTCTGTATCGTCGCCGTCGTCACCTATAACAAGTGAAGTTGCCGTGATTGATGCGATTGTTCCTCCAATGATGAGTCAACGAGAGAAAGTAGCGACTACTTTTGTCACTGCCACGCTTGCTTCTTCATTTTCACTTTATTATCTACATCGAATATCGCCGGGCACTGTTAATAAAACAATTGATCTGACATTATTAGCACTAGTACGCGCTATTGATGTGTTAGTTCGGTATATATATCAAGAACGTATTTCAGAGCGTACAAAACAAAAGTGGATACCGAAATGGGTGAGCGAACATATTGACACCTTGGCATTTGTGTGTAGCTGTAGTGAGATCATGTTTGCGTGGTTTTATGCTCCAAAAAGATTACCAAGGTAAGTAAAACATTTACATTTGTGAATTTTTTATATGTTAAATGATTCAACGATGATTTCTCATGATTATATTAAATCAGCTCATATATAGATTGGATAAATCACATGGCACAAATTGAGCCACAATTTGTGGAGACACTTCGTCTCGTGAGAAAGGGAGAAATCCAATATGGACGCGATACAGGTCATCCAGGAATTTTGAGCGAATATGCTGAGGAAGTAGGATTAGATCCTGGATTGGGTGATCCTGCTAATGGACAAATACCTTGTATAGTGGTGCATGGAAATGAGACGAGATCTTGTGAAATTCATGCGGGGAGAAGATGGTTTCAAGGTTTTTTGACGGCACTAAAAGTATGTTTTATTATTTCGTTTATTTTTAATGGTAAATAAAATTAACGATAATGATTATATACCAAAGATATATCTTCCGATCCACGGACTCCCACCATTAGTATTTCGTACCAGTGAAGTGATGCAAAAACCAATGGACTCGATTACACACATAATCACATCAACATCACAGTCCGCATCCTTCCTTGCAACATTCATAACTGCAATCTGGTACTCTTGCTGTTTCACACGAAGTCGAATAGGACCCACGTTACTACCGTGGGTCGACAAAACACACTGGGACAGATTAGGACCACTTCTCGGGTGCTTTGTGTGCGGGTTCTCGCTAATGTTGGAGAATAAGCGACGTCGAAGTGAGATGGCCTTGTATGTGGCACCACGAGCATTATTCAGTTTCTGGGGTCGATTGGTCGGCGAGAATGAGTGGTGGAGTGAAGCCGAGACATTGAAAGAGTTGGGTGAGGTTGGGTTGTTTGGATTTGCGATGGGCGTGGTGGTCACGGCAATGAAGTATCGTAAGGGGATTGTGAGGCCGATGGTAAGAGGTGCACTTTCTTGGGTACTTGACGTTTAAATTATAATTTCTTTTTTTGGATTGAAATTCCTTGGGACTGTATAGTTTAGTAAATGTTTTTGGAATAAATGAATAAGAAGATAGAGGGAGGTGTAGGAGGAGAAAGTAGGATAAGACATCCTATCTTTTGTAAAATAGAATATATATATATGTTAGCTTTTTTGTTACATATAGAAGTTTTTCTTGTTTGATATAATATTCATAAACTCGCCACTTATTCACACTCACTCCGTCTGACCTAACCTAATGTGCAAATACGGTTAATGGTATCATCCATCACTGTGTAATTAAGATCAAAAAAAATAAAATATTTTCTGACATGTATATAGACATCGAGAAAATGACGCGCGTTATAAAATTACCAAAATTCAGGTTTGGCTTATCATTTTGTCCCCGATCTATTATAATGCTATCTGCTATCTTGTGCAACAAAGGTCTATCTATCTACAAGTATTTCGTTCCGTATATTATAGAGCGCGTGTATTCTAGAATATACCTCGTTTGCCTCACTCAACATACAAATCAAAGATTTTTATATAAATTTTGGTATACATACAACAAGTACACACAAAAATGGCATCGGCTGGCGGTTTACAACGAAGGCGCAATGCCGCTGGTCTAAATTCATCAGGGTCATCATCAAACGAGACATTTTTACCCACAAATAACAATAGTAATGGCATCACAACCAACACCATAGATCGAAACATAATATCTGAGAATGGAGTGAAGATTGCAGTTGATCCAAAGGATTCGCTGGACGACCAAGATAGACGACAACCGAAACTCACACTCATGGAGGAAGTTCTGTTACTGGGGCTGAAGGATAAACAGGTGAGCAGCGAGAGAGACTGTTGTAATTTTTTACTCGGCATGTCTCGTAATAATTTGGGTATAACTACGCATAGTAATTAAATAATAAAGTTTATTTAGATTTTTTATTTGATTTTTTGATTCGATTTGTTTTTTGTGTGATTTATTATTTAAACAACAATATATCATCAATCACTTTATCTCACAAGGGCTATCTCTCTTTCTGGAATGATAACATCTCGTACACACTCAGAGGCTGTATTCTTATTGAATTGGCGTTTAGAGGTCGAATAGCCATGGTTAAAGATCCGGGTCGTCGTAGAAGTCCGCTTTCGGAACGAGAGATTGAGGTATTGGATGATAAATTGACCGGTGAGGTTTTGCTGGACGAGGCATTAAAAATGATGAAAACAAGTGACAAAATGAGTGTGGGAAGTTGGATCGATTTAATGAGTGGTAAGCCTTTTTTTTATGGATGATTGAGATAATAAAAGAAATTTGATTTGCGGATAAACCATCGTATATTATGATTTAATGTTATATGTGTGTGTGTTATGTTACAGGAGAAACATGGAACGTCATGAAAATAGGATATCAATTAAAACAAGTGCGAGAACGTCTCGCTAAAGGATTAGTAGACAAAGGCATTCTACGAACGGAGAAACGCAATTTTCTTCTTTTCGACATGGCCACACATCCAGTCAGTGACTTTTCAGCAAAAGAAGAGATTGTGAAACGTTTAACCACAACACTAACCACGCACTCATCAGCTACCGCTTCTTCCGACCCCGACATACCGTTCAGTCGATTACGCACCATATCAATGGTGTGTGCGGCATATGCAGCAAATGTTCTCGATAATGCTCTGATTCTCTTATCTCACGAACATCGGGAGAAAGCCTACGGAAAAGTGGATGAATTGTTGAGTGATTATTCGACTTGGCCGTTTGCGGCGAACGCACGCATCGAGTTTCCCGAAGGAAAGGATTTGCAGATCGAAGTCGTGGCAGCGGTATTGAATGTCTTTACAAAGATGGATAGTATTTTGTAGTTTGTGAATTAATTTGTTCTTTTTGGTATTATTATTGTTATTAATGTCTTGTTATATTATTATGATTCGATTCTATTCTGTAATAATTTTTATTTTATATATATTGTATTTAAGATTATTTTGAGATCGCAACAAAATCCGACGTGAATGTGTCGGTTGATGGAATAGAAGTGTTTTTAATAATGCGAAGTTTTTTATGTGGATAGAGTCACGTGATTAATCGATTTGGGAGGGTTTGTCGATGGTTGTAATGATGACAATAGTCAGTTTTTTCACACTTTATTTAATTTATATGTGCCTATACCTTGATATAAAGAAGAGTCAAAGAGATAGGCAGGTTCTATCATATTTTTATCACTTTCATCATAGAAAATTTTTTTGTTTAATTACTAATATTGGCAAATACAAATACAAATACATATATATACAATTCAATCACATATTCATCATACAAATACGCCCAAACATCAGAGTGAAGGTTAGTGTAATTTATAATAAGAATTTGAGTGAACCGGCGGCTAAATTTTTCTTGTGCATACAAAGATGATCATTTCTAAATAAAGATGATTCTAAATGGTTAGTAATGAGCTTTTTATTCATACAATTCAATTTTTATCTTGTGTATTAAGAGGTTCAAACATTCATTTATTTAATATAAAACTAAATAGTTTGACTTAATTAAATTTACATTTAATGAATAAGGAATAAAAAGTAATTAAAATTCATAAAAAACAACTAAATAAATCAAAGCTAACATATAAAGTTACACTTCTCTAAATGCATGCTCTTTTATGCATTAACAAAGTGTAATTATATAAAAATGTTAATTGTATTAGCTTCGCATTTTTTAATCGAGGTAAATCGAAAGTGAGATTATCGTCTTTTGGTAAGCTAATCAAATAAGAAACAGTCTCCATTAACTTGCCACTGTCAATGTTTGGATTGTCTAATACAAGTCAGCCCCGTTAAACCGAAATTAAAACCTTGATAAACCGAATTTGGGAACAGTTGTAAACCCCTCTCGTTAAGCCCTTTGATACAAATCATAATTTTGTTCTAATCTTAGATTTGTACAACATATTCATTACTATATCAAGAATTACGTGTAAATAAAAATGTGAACATTGAAAAACTATATACGTAGTTCACTGTTAACAATTATCGAAAGTGATTGAATAACACTACAGATGTATTTTTATTAAATTTTTTATTAGATTAGGAAGGAATTTTTACTTAGCCAACTTTTCTATATAATGACCTATCCCAGCCCTTGAGTCAAGATGGGATGCCGTTCCTCGCTTAAGTAGTTCCCGAATCCACAACATTTGCATTATCTCTTCCTATTATTATGTTACCAAAGAAAAAATCAATCTACTTTTTAGTTTATAGATAAGGTTTGTTAGTTGTTAACCTATATTAAACTATCGATATAAATAGAGTTATATCATGTGACTATGATAGAACACTATCGATTTTTCTATTTTCTGTCAAATAAACACATCTGTTGTACTCGCAAACATCTACGTATATAAATCCTACCATTACCACTTTCTCATTTCCCGTTCAATAAAAAAACCACAATACAGTATACAATTTTTTCCTCGTTTTTGAATAATTATTAATAACAGAGGACAAAGGTGTCTATATGCTATCAAGCTAAATATCAACAAACAAGAAACAATATTAATACCAACGACGAAAATGACGATCAGCAATAATTTTTTATCGGTTTTCTTATTATTCTTTCTCTGCTCAATTATCAATTCGGCGACAACGATCGCATATCCTGTTCCTGATGGCCAATTAGGTCCAGTTGACCCTTCTTCTTCTACGGGTGATGAAGTGACTACATTGGGAAGGTGCATTTATTTTTCATCTCCGGACTGTTATTCACCATGGAAAAAATAATTTTTGATAAATATTGTTGGATGTCAAGTAAAATTAGATGACTTTGTAAAAACCAAATGGTAACTCTTCCAACAATGTTTTTTATGCCCAAATTGGTGCAAATTAGTTATTTTTCTCTAATAAAGTAGTTAGGCTTTTTGTCGTCTTTTGAACTTTTTTTTATTCTCATCGTACTTTTATATTGAACAATTGGAACTTACTGATACATGTAGTACAAGAATTAGATCATGTGACTGACAAATGAATAAACCTCATACTCACGTGCCTATAAACCAATAAGAACGTGTACATTTTAATAAGTGCGACACAAGAAGACAATATCCCGATAAAATGAGTCACGTGGAATTACATCATGACAACATCACCTGATGATCGTATAGTGTAACGGCGGCGAATAATTAGTATTAAATAGATGTTTCGTTTGGCATTTTAAATAGATTTTAATAATAAAAGATTAACTAATATACAATCAAGAGTCATCTATTGTACTTACAAACGTCTATATAAATCTTACCACTTTTTCATTTCCCGTTTCCCATTCGATAATGTCAGAAGTAACCTGCCCCCATAACTTTACGTAGATCATGTGTAATATACCAAAATTTTCCGAGCACAAAGAACATTACAAATCTGATCATTGATACTTTCATAGTTCTATCGGGTATTGTATTCATAAACTTTCATACCCCAAATACACTAATCTAGGCAAATCAAATGATCATATTTTTTTCATTAGAAATTGATCGCTAAAAAAATGATTCGGTCAATTTAGGATGTAATATCTCGATCTTCAGTGATCCGATTCGAACAAAAATAATACCATTCGATTTGTCTAGTCAAGGCGAATCGAATGATATTATTTTTGTTCGAATCGGATCACTGAAGATCGAGATATATATTACCGTTACGTCCTAAATTGGCTGATTAATGTTCATGAATGTCAAAAAAATGAATCTGCTACTTTAAGACGCAATATTTCGACGTCCAGCGATCCGATTTGAACAAAAATACTACCATTTGATTCTCTTTGACTAGGCAAATCGAATGATTGTATTTTTTGTTCAAATCGGGTCACTGAATGTCAATAGTTAGATTATTAGATACTGAGATATTTGGGACGTGAAAGTTTATGAACTTACAATACCCGATATAGATCTATAAAAGGTATCAATGATCTGCATTTTGTGCTCGGAAAATTTTGGTATATTACACATGATCTACGTAAAGTTATGGTTACTTCTGACGAGCACTGTACAATCAAGCAAACATCTACGTATATAGAACAGGACCCCTGATTAGACATATCGACTTGGAAAATATTTGAGAAGTAAAACTGAATATAGCATTCTGATCAACAAAACCCATTACCGTAACCTTTTTTGGAAATAATTGTTGTTCACTAAAATGGCTTTCTAAACGACGAGATTCACTTTCTCATTTCCGTTTTCCGTCAATATATTCTAAAAATCGATATTAAATTTCTCTTCAAATAACGACGAAAATGACTATCAGCAATAAATTTTTATCGGTTTTCTTATTATTCTTTCTCTGCTCAATAATGATCAATTCAACAACAGCGATCGCACATCCTGTTCTTCCAGTTGACACTTCTTCTAATAGTGATATAGTGACTAGATCATTGTGTTCTTAGTGTATCTGGATATTATTCGCCAATTAAAAATAATTAACGTTAAGAAACACTATTTATTTATTGGGTATGGTTGGTTGTTGGACGTCAAGTAAAATTAGATGACTCTGTAAAAACCACATTGGTAATTAGACTCTTCAACTATATTAGTGCAAATCAATTATTTGTGGCAAATTTTCTTTATTAAATTTGATGTATGAAAATTACTAAATTGATAGCTAGTCTTTTTATTCTTTCATATTGTTATAGTATATTTTGTTTGTTATATTTTATTGGACAATTTCTTAGTTTATTTTTATTGGACACTTCATATAGTATATATTTTATTGGACAATATTTATTTTTAATTTTATTGGTTAGTTATTTTTGGGCTTATTGTTTACATGTGTTGTGCATCAATGTGACAGATATATTGAACCTTCAATATTTTGAACTGTTGATTATTAGAGATATCAAACTGTTGATATTTTGAAGCATTGATCTTTAGAACTATAGAAATTTTGCTTAATTAGTGTTACG
>CAJVPL010002017.1:0-10694 GCA_910591945.1 Ambispora gerdemannii
TCTATATATACATTTTTTTGGTTACATTATGAAGTATTGGTTCGGAACTTGTTGCATAACGTACTCTATTGTTTAAGATAGAATTTAAGATTGAAAAAGAAATAGAAATAAAAGCGAGATCAAAAGCGAATTTAGGATAGAAAACAAAAGCGAAATAAAAATAGAATTTCAACAGCGAATTTAAACTAACGAAATCGGGCTAGGCGGATTTTATTAAAATCGAGAGATTGGCGAAATTATTATTAACCCCCCGGTAACACTATCGCTATCATGACTTCGTTCACCAAATGGTCGTTCACCTGTGGCAATCTCATATGTTATCATCCCGAAACTATAAATATCTGCAGCTTCAGTGTATGGCTTTCCATCTAGCACCTCTGGACTCATATAAGGAAGTACTCCGTAGATTTATTGATTAGATTTTTCTATATCTGCTGGTTTAATAAGTCCAAAATCAGCGATTTGAGCAATATGGTTCAATAATAATATATTTCCAGGGTGAAAGTCACGATACACAAGTTTCTCTTTGTGAATTTTATTCAACCCTTCAATGATATCCGTTGAATTTCTTAATTTGCCCTCCCAATCCAAGTATCTGAAATTCATATATATACATGTACAGTCGCCTCGAAAAGTAACGCCCGGTTTTTTAAAAATGAAAGTTTTGATTTATTTCATTTCTGTTTTATATACATAAGAATTTTTACCATTAACTAATACATTACCCAAAACTAACACATTAAATTTTGACTACACTTTCGTAAGAGCATGTTCACAATTTTTGAAAAGCTTTACACATTAGAATATTGTTTTACGATGGTTTCTAGATGGTTTCTATAAATCCAGGTCTGGGGGAATACGTTAATTGGTTCATAATCATTAATATTCCTATTTCGTGATCTTTTTAGAATTAGGGTTAGAGTTAGAGTTAAGCTGAAACGCCATATTTTTCAAATTAATGAGCGTAATATATTATGAAAAAGGATGAAATTACCTTAAAGAATTTTCGGGTAAATTTTCACAAAGAAGTTTTGTTGACAATGTCACTAAATGTCTCAGGTTGTCTTTTTTGGCTTCTTGTAAATGTGCATTCTTTTTCTTGCTTGTTAAGTGCTTGTGACCTTCCAGACACTGGTAAATTTTCTTTTTTCTATTTCTCTTGTATTCGGCAAGAGAC
Source organism: Ambispora gerdemannii (assembly GCA_910591945.1). Taxonomy (NCBI): domain Eukaryota; kingdom Fungi; phylum Glomeromycota; class Glomeromycetes; order Archaeosporales; family Ambisporaceae; genus Ambispora; species Ambispora gerdemannii. Next base: position 1,178 of record CAJVPL010002017.1, read on the forward strand.
CATTATCCCGTCATTGAGTCACGGATCATTTTTCTTGCAACTTGTACGGCACTCAAAACCCCAATAAAAATTACCCATTTTTACCCTTGTCAAAATCGGTAAACTGGAGGTGGTGTGTGTTATATTTACAGCCAACAAATTTCGCCCAGTGTATGTTCAAAATTTGAAGAAAGAAATTAAAAAAAACTTTCAATCAACAATAACAAAAAGGGGAAAACGCCACGCGGTGTATTAAGCTATATTGATCCCGCATTCTTGAAAGATAAGGAAAACTATAAACGCGATAAAAAATCAGATATTTACAGTCTTGGTGTTTTTTTTTTGGATAATTTCTAGCGGTTATATTCCATATTGGTATGAAATTGTCACAAATGCGAAACCAAAACCAATTTACAGAACTCCTGTCAAATATGTTAAATTATATAAAGCATGTTGGGATAATTTACCTGAAAATCGACCAGATATTTATGAAGTAAATCAACAACTTGATGAACTCGAGTGTCCATAAGCGCAAGAATCAACCACCGTAGATTTACCAGTACTATTTAACGTTAATAATAAAGATTTAGCCGCCGAAAATGAAAACAAGGAAATTTCAATAATGATAAATATTATGAGATTATCGACGAATTAGTAAAAGGGGAAAAGTTTGATAAATTAGGTGTCAAATTACAATCTCATTACGATTTACATCGTCAGCATTCCAGAACTATTTTAGCTTTGAACATTTATGTAGAATTATCAAGTGATAATAATCCTTCAGCTCAATACTTTCTAGGATATGCCTATCAAAATGGAATCGGAATACAAAACAATGAGAAAGAAGCATTTGAGTGGTACTTGAAATCAGCAGAGGGTGGAAACGCAAGAGGACAATGTAGTCTCGGTTGGTGCTATGATATAGGAATTGGAACACAAAAAAATGAGAAAAAAGTATTCGAGTGGTATTTGAAATCAGCAGAGGGTGGAGACGCAGGTGGACAATGTAATCTTGGTTGGTGTTATTGAAAATGAATTGGAACACAAAAAGATGAAGAAAAAACATTCAATTGGTATTTAAAATCAGCAGAGGGTGGAGACGCAGGTAGACAATGCAATCTTGGTTTATGTTATAAAAAAGGAATTGGAACACAAAAAGATGAGAAAAAAGCATTCGAATGGTATTTGAAATCAGCAGAGGGTGGAGACGCAGGTATACAATATAATCTTGGTTTATGTTATGAAAAAGGCATCGGAACACAAAAAGACGAGAAAAAAGCATACGAATGGTCTTTGAAATCAACAGAGGGTGGGATATATAGGTGGTCAATGTAACCTTGGCATATATTATGAAGAAGGGATCTGTGTTTCTAAAGAGATTCTAATATAAATTAATTTTACCGCTCCTTTTAGATTTTAATTTATTTTTTAATTTCCTTCTAAGTTAGATACTATTTTTAATATTTTAGTATTGAAATCATTTAGAAGTTATTTTAAATTTAAATTCATCTATGAATCTTATCTAAACTAGTGCCCCAACCGGGTCGGGTCCAATCCGTGATCCGACCCGGAACGCATATTCGGGTCGGGTCGGATTGGGGTCAAATTCGACCCGAAATATTTCGGGTCAGCCTAAAAATCGTTATTTATCGTTCAATATTAATTGGAATTAAACGAAAATTTGTAGGTATATACACAATTACATTCCGAACACCTCTACTTAGACACCAAATACAAGTGTCTTAGTAAAAATAAAAGTTATTAACTAAAAACTATTTTACGATTTTCGGATCAAACCCGATCCGAACAGAGCTTTAATCTAAACATCTTGCCATGAGGTTCAGCTACTGTTAGTTTGAACTAAATTATAAAAGGAAGAAAATTCAAAGAACACAATCATAAAATATTTTTCAAAGAAAACCAAAAAAGAATGAATTCAAAGTTTTTTATATATGGACATAGGTAGAAATTTTAGAGCAATTTTTTAAGTTCAAGATGCTATCATGAAAATCATATTTCTCACTATTGTCAAAGCCACAACCAAAGTCAAGAGGATTTTGTGAATTAGTTTTGGGATGATACTTGTTTGATTGTCAAACATTCATTTGATGAAGAGTAAATAGATTTTAACCACTGAAAATGATGATGCTACTTGGGATTTTTAAAACTGGATTCATAGAGATAATGATTTTCCAGCTCAATTCTTTCTAGCAAGCTTATCCGCAAAATTGAAAATTGGTATATTGATATATTTAGTGTGCATTTATAGATATACCGTACCTCTGACTATAATACCCTCTTGAAAAGTAGTGATGATTAGCATATTTAATGATTACTACTGATCTAATATCTATCAAATTTATTAATATATTTAGTATCAATTATATCAGCTTTGACTTCAATTCCTTTCTTTGCCAAAGATGATCTGAATTTTAATTGACAATAACTTTCAACTGATATTTCTATTGCAACATGAGTATTGATAAATATAATATCATTTGGTGATATATTCAATATTTTTTTGTCTGAACATCTCATATCAAATCCAGTATCAATTTCATGTGCTCTTTCAGATATTTTTTCTTTTCCATTATTGGTAAATACTTTGATTTGAATTCCATTTTTTGTTGTAATAAAACTATTATTTTCAATTAATTGTTTTCTTTTGTTTAAATATGATACTAGAACTTGAATTTTTTTTATTGTTGAACTTGAATATTAAAGTTCTTGTTTTCTAATCTACTAATACTTGATTTTTATGTGCTCAATCATTTTCAAGTAATAAATTATAGTTACCTTTTTCAGTAACTAGAGTGTTGATTTTTAAGTTCTTTTTACCAAGTATAACTGATAAGTTTAGAACTTCTCCAAGTAATCTTTCTTTTATTCCATTAATACTAACTAAATTAATATTACTAGATCTTTGTATTTTCTAATTTATCTTCTTTAATAGTGAGTGTTAATAATATTATTCACTGCTCTACTGTAAATGATAATTATAACTTTTTAATTTCTAACTTTTTCAAGATAATACATAGTATTTACTGGTATTTTATTATTTTTTTCTTTATTATTAAATATTATTTGTTCTAACTTCTTTTTGTCAATTGAAGATTTTTTAATTGTTTATGCAACTTCATCTTCTAGAAGTGCATTTAGTCATTTAAATACTCTTCAGTATTTAAGTAGTTATTTTGTTTTTGGTTGTTGAATTAGTAATTATTATTATAATTATTATTATTGTTATTATTATTGTTATTATTATTATGCTGATTATTATTTTTACTAAGATATTTATTTGTAGTATATTCCATTTTTCCATATTTATAACAAGTAAATGATTTACTGTTATTATTATAATTATTATTATTATAACTGTAATTTCTTTCATTCTGATATAACAATAAACTAATAAATAATTATTTCTTCCATGATAGATACATGAAATTCTGATTAATTAGTTATTAGATAAGTTTTAGTTATTATTTTGTTGATTATTTTGATTATTATTCTTTGTTATTAACTGATTGAGTTTTGTAGTTAATTTTTCTATTTGTTTTGCCAATGAATTTTGTATTGTTAATTTGATATAACTGGTATGTTGAATAAATTTGATGTAGTTATTGTTTGATTATTAAACTAATTGACTTGTCTATAACCAGAGTCATAGAGTTGTGTAGTTTGAATAGTATCATTTAAAGTTATTGATTTGGATAGTCCAATAAAAATTTGATTTCTGGTTTTAAACCTTCCAAAAATAATATTACTTGTAAGTAAACAGGATAAGTATTTGTTAGATCAATTCAATATAATAATTCTCTTATAGTAAATGAATATTATTCTATACTTTTAGTTGGTAATTGTTTTCTTTGATTGAATTATTGTTGTTACTCATATATTTTCTCAATTATTCTAAATTATAATTTGAATTGATGTATGAATAATACTTATTCATTAGTTATATTACCAGGAGTATTTGAATTCTATTGTTCAGACCAATTTGCTATTATTATATACTTATTTGCTAATCAAATACTAGCAAATTCTTTTAAATAAGCTTTAATTGTTATCTTTCTTGTATAAGTTATATTATTTGCTTGATATATATTTTTAAAATTATTTAATTAGATCTTGACTATCACTATAAAAGTTAACTATCTTTGCAAATAATAATTCTCTTGAAAATACTAGTACAGTTACTTAAATATTAATTACATTAGCTAAATTATCTAAATTGATTATCAAGATATTAAATTAATAATTATCTATTATTGTTAATAAATTATTTTCTAAATTTGAAGTTTGAATTAAAATTTGTTGTTAAAGTTCTTCTTTTTCAACTTGATCTTCTTCAATAATTTGTATTGATAAGTTACTTTGAATTATAATTTTTGATTTTCTGAATCCAAAATTCAGCTAGTTATTCTTGAAGTTTTTGTTATTTTTAGTAAGCTTTTCTTTGTATTAAAAAGTTTGTAATATCTTGTTGTAAATAATATACATATACTTATATTTCTTGTTCACTTTGATAAGAATATTATTTTAATAATTTGCTAAGTTAATTAATTGGTTTAGTGATTGTATTTTCTTAATAAGTTTCACCAACTATTTCAGTTATTTGTTGTTTTATTTCTTTAAGTTGTTCTCTGGTTAAAACTTTTTTTATCTCTTAGTTCTTCAAATAATTAATTTATTTCAATACTGGTTGGTTGTGTTGGATCTAGTTTAATTTATTAATTTGAGTAATTTATCCACAAAGAATTTGTTTATTGATTAGTTATATTTGACATCTTTAAAAATTTCTTTTATACAATTTGATGCCATTGATAATTTCTTGTTTACAGAGGGAGCACCAAAAATTTGTTACTGTTTTCATTGATTTATTATCTTCAAATATAAATTATATATTTTTCATGTGTCTCAATTAAATGAGAGAGTTATTAAAGATTTTTGTGTGTTTAAAGTAATTAAAGTTGGGAGAGACTAATTTATTAAAGATAAGTAATGATATATTCATTTTGTTAAACTACTAGAATGAGTTCAGAAATCTTCTTTTAATTCAAATGATTTAATTGTTAAATAATTTTCTTTTATTAATTAACTTTTAATAAATTTAACTTTTTCTTTTATTATAAATCTAAATAATATTAATCAACTTTACAGAATAGTGATGAGATATTAATTATATTATTATAGATTATGTCACTTATTACAAATAGTAGACATTTAAATAATAAAGAATACAAATAAGAAAGAAAAGGATAATTAATGCTTGACTAAAAATCTCCAACTCAAGACTTATAATATAACTTACTTCTAAGAAAATTTTGTCAAAGAAAATTAAAAGATAAGAAGATTAAATCTAAAAAAATTCAAAAGTAAAGATTCAAATTTATGAGAAGATTCTAATCAAAAAGATTATTAATCTCAAAAGATTCAAAAGTGTAAGAAGATTATTTTTCTAAGCTAAAATACATATTATATTATACAAATTATTATTACTTTACCTTCAAATATTAAAGTTATTTTTAATTGATATTAAGATTACAAAAAGTATTCACTTAATAATTGCATATCACTCACTCACTTGATAGTTATATATTGCTCACTCTAAAATTACATAAATTTCACTATTGTTACCATTTTGAGTTTTTGCATATGAAGATATTTCAAAATAATAATAATAACTGTATTTACAGTAATTTACTTTGAATATTATAACTAAATAGTATTTGTAACAATAAAATGATGTTTCTTAACAAGATAAAAATGATAAAGATAAGAATAAACTAATAACAAGACTAAACTAAAAGGTAAACTTAACAAAAACTAATTAAAATTCCAAAATAAAATCAATTTAATATGTCAAATTCAACATTAAATCAAAAGAAACTTCAAAATCAAAACTTAAGAACTTAAACTGAACCAAAAGAACTTAAAATATGAACTAGAGAACTTGATTTTTATTAATTATTAGCACTTGTATTTATACATATTTTCATGTTACAGTGGCACAGTGTGATATAGTAATGTGCAGTATGGCATAGTATGACGCAGTTATAACATAGCATGTGATACAGTAGATCTATACTAATAATATGAAATTACTGGTTCTCTTCTAAATTACACAAAATTTAATTACATCATAATTAATAATTTTGTTCTACATTTAAATATCAATAGCAAAAATAGAAAATAAAGACTAAACTAATATAGAAAATGATGAAATTTGCCAAGAAATGGCATGATTAATATATCCAAATAAAGATAACAATAAGATAAATATAGAAAAATAAGTAATATGAAAAAGAAAAAGAAGAAACTAAAAAGAAATAGAAAGAAGTAAAATATTATTGAACTATCTATGTAATCCAATTATCATTATGACTAATCGTAACTGCATCTTTTGTTTATGTGTTCTTATATTAAATTATTAATAATTATTAAATCAGTAACAGGGTCCTCAACTTTAAGAGATTTGCTCTGCAAATTAATTGTTATTGATTATAATGACTGGTTCCAATTTGTTAAATTCAACATATAACTTTAGATGATCATTATTGTAAGGGTTCTTTAATACTTTTCCATCCAATATATGAAGTTTATATGCACCTTTATCAAAAATATTATACAACAGAAATTTAAAATACTAGCAGAATTGCGATAAACTTTGAACCTGGTGACGAAAGGTGAAGAAAAAATATTCAGTTTAAAGAAATGCAAATATCTCTGTATGTAGTGGACCAAATTGAATGAATTTGATACCATTAGAAGGTCTAGTTAAGATGCATCTAATGGTATCAAAATCATTGAATTTGATTCACTAGATGCGAAGAAATTACGTCATAAAAACACTGTACAAAATCATTCAAAATTATATAAATTTCTTTACCATTTTGCAAAGAAAATTGATTTTTGCAAATATCTTCGCATGCAGTGGACCAAATTGAATGAATTTGGTACCATTAGAAAGATCTAGTCAAGACGCATTTAATGATACCAAAATCATTGAATTTGGCTAACTAGATGCGAAGATATCACGTCTCAAATACAACGTACAAAATTGTGAAAATGTTTTTTATAATTTTGTACGTTGTATTTGAGACGTGATATCTTCACATCTAGTTAGCCAAATTCAATAATTTTGATATCATTAGATGTGTCTTGACTAGACCTTTCTAATAATACCAAATTCATTTAATTTGGTCCATTGGATACGAAGATATTTGTAAAAATCAATTTTCTTCACAGAATGGTAAAGAAATTTATATAATTTTGAACGATTTTGTACAGTGTTTTTAAGATGTAATATCTCCGTATCTAGTGAATCAAATTCAATGATTTTGATACCATTGGATGTACCTTGACTAGACCTTCTAATGGTATCAAATTCATTCAATTTGGTCCACTACATATGGAGATATTTGCATTTTTTAAACTGAATATTTTTTCTTCATCTTTCGTCGCCAGGTTCGAAGTTTACCGCAATTCAGCTAGTATTTTAAATTTCTAATGTAAATATAAGAGGAACCTTTCCATTTTTCACCAAATTTTTCATGATGTCAATTTTGAGTTTTCATTCTTTTCATCAAAACTTTTTGTTCAATTTGAAATAAGATTGGTATTTTCTTTTTATCGTATTGCTCTTTTTGTTTGATTTGCACTTTTTGAATGTTGCTAAAAGCTGTTTCATGTATTACTTTCAATTCATTGATGATTTTGCATGCTCTCTTGATGATAGCTTCTTTCATTGATATTTCTTCATTATCCAGATCTTTGAGTTGTAATTCGAGTAGTGTGATAACTTAATAACCATAAACTAATTGAAAAGGTTCAAATTTTGTTGTGTCTTGCTTTATTGTTCAATATGCAAACAAAACTGATGGTAGATAATGATCACAATCTTTCTTGTAGAATTAAACAAACTTTGATAATAAGGTACAGAGTGTGTGATTTAATCTTTCAACAAGTTCATTGATTTGAGGGTGGTAGGGTGCAGATAATTAATGTTTGATTTGATATTTTTCCAAAAGTTCTTTGATGATTTCATTGACAAAAGTGGTATCTCAATCACTTAATAATTCATGTGGAAATCCATGTCTCATTACAATATCTTTGTAAAGGAAAGGTATGATTGATTGTGCTAATGCATCTTCGATCACTTACGCTTCTACCTATTTGATTAAATAGTCTATAGTGACTATAATATATTAATTTCCATTGGTATTGATTGGTAAGGAGCTTACGAGATCAATTTTAACTTTTTTGAATGGTTCTTTTATAGTAATTGGTGCTAAAGTATTATTTTTTATGTAGTCATCCTTTCTGTTAACAAATATCACATGCCTTAATGTAAGCTTCAATATCATGATACATTTGGGACCAATAATAATTTCACATTATTCTGTTGTATGTTGTTTTGATTCCAAAATATCTGGCAGTTAAGTCTGAATGATTACTAAATAATATGTTTTCTACTTTTATTAATTTGATAACTTGTAGTAGATGCTCAACATCTGATTTGTTTCGCTTGAATAATTTATGATGATTAATAAAATATCATTTTGATTCTGCCAGCAGCCATTTCCATTTATCCTTTGTATAATTGTCCAGTTTAGTAAGAGAATTCAAATAATTATAAATATTGACGTAATTTTTCAAATTCATTTGATAGTATTATCATTTTCTGGTATGTATTGTATTCAGGAAAGTGAATCAATATTCAAATAAATTCGTCCAGGTTTATATTTAATATTAAAGTTATATTCTCATAGTGCAATTATCCATCATGCAAGTCTTTCAAGTGAATTTGGTTTGTTAATTAACTAAGTCAATACTGAATAATCAGTGATAATAGTAAAAGATATTGTTTATAAGAGGTAAGGTCAGAAGAGTTTTACAGTCCAAATTACACCTAAGCATTCCAATTCGGTTGCACTATATTTTATTCTTCTGTTGATATTCTTCTGCTTGTGTACATGATGACATGTTCTTTTTCTTCACTATCATATTGAGCTAATACAGCTTCTAATCCAAGTCCAGAGACATCAGTAAATAGGGTGAATGGTTGTGAAAAGTCCAGATATGCGATAATGGATAATGAAATAAGATGTTGCTTTAATATGTTAAACATTTTTTATTGTTTTTCCGTTTAATTATAAGGTTGATTTTTCTTAAATAGTTTATGGAGTAGTACTGTTATTTTTGCAAAGTCTTTGATAAAACGTCTGTAGTATGAGGTGAGACCAATAAAACCGTGTAATGATATAAGATTAGTAGGCATAGAAAATTCTTTAACTTTTTCGATCTTTGCTGAATCTGGTCAAATATCTTTTTTTTCGATAATATAATCTAGGAATAGAAGTTGATTTTTGACGAAGTGATATTTATCTGGTTGTAGTCATCGGAAATTTAAAATACTAGCAGAATTGCGGTAAACTTCGAACCTGGTGACGAAAGGTGAAGAAAAAATATTCAGTTTAAAGAAATGCAAATATCTCCGCATGCAGTGGACCAAATTGAATGAATTTGATACCAT
>CAJVPL010002018.1:0-10694 GCA_910591945.1 Ambispora gerdemannii
AAAAAATATATGTTAAAATATGTGATATTATCTTTATTTTAATATAATATTTATTAGTAAAATTGAAAACTTATATATAAAGAGAAAAACTCGCATTTTTCGTATTTTTACTATGTTTTATTAATAATTTTTTTTTAGCGTTCCATTCTTTGTGATTGCTACTGTATTTATGTATTATCATTATTATCATTATTTTCAAAATATTGCTCTTTTATTATAGGAAATTGTTGATAATTCTGGCCAAATGATCCGCATGATCTGCACAAATTTGGCCAAAATTTTCACATAATCCGTTTTTCATCATGATCCCCCACAATTATTACTGAAGGAGGAATCGTATTAATTATATGTCGATATACGTGTGCTATCGTTATTTGCGGAGTTTATTTTAATCTTATCCGACTATGTTACGTATCAGCACATGTATTACGTATTTGGGTGATACACTATATCAAAGAAGATGACATCTATCAATCTAAAATGTACAGAAATACGTAGAGTAAACTATGTACTTCATGCTAAATATTTTAAGTTTGCTGTTTCCATGAAATAGGAACCGCAAGAGATTTTGAAAAAAGCTTATCTTCTATGGGTAGGGTAAATTTAAGACCGAAGCATCTATCCTTTATTCTAATAGTGATTCTCAAAAATCGGTCATATCAATATTATTAATGTACGTAAATACATCATAACAATAATGATTGAAATGCATATTCCTATTATAACATTGATGGTATTCGTAATTTAGTCCCAATTTTTTTCTTTTTTGCTTCTTGCGTGTTGTTCAAGAAGGTGAAAATATATAGTATTTTTTGCACTATTTAACTTTATTTAAAGAATATTATAAGAAACGATTTTGTCATCTCCTATGTAGGTATTATTCTATTTCTAGAAATCAGATTTAAAAATTATATTTATGTATTTTATACAGTCCGAAATCGTGAAAAAATGATTTCTGGAATGTCGGAAGTTGATGAATTAGATGTAAAGTATGTTAACTTTTAAAAAACCTGAATATAAAACATTAGTGTTTTTCAAACAAAAAGGTGTTTTAAACTAAAAGATTCTTATACGTGTACGTAGAATGAAGCTAACATCAATACGGCGATCTCAACTTGCCGGATTCTTCCTCGACGTAGTTGAACTAGTTTGGGGAGAACTCGATACAAGCGAGAAAAATAAACTTCTAAAATTTCTCAAAAAGGTATATTTTAAGAAGTTAATTGATTGACTTAGCTGGATACATGTACATATTTAACTAATTGATCTTGCACTTACAATCTTTAATTCATAGTTATTCTACACAGCTAACTTTAAAGAAGTCATTGTGTTGCTAGCAATCTGTTATATTCTTAAACTTAATCTAAACTGTGACGGAGGCGATCTGCGATCCATCTTCTTGAACTGTGAATTATTCATCATCTCGGCACTACTTATCTCGTACAAATACCTAGAAGATGAACCATTTGTCAATAAAGTATGTAAAAGTTTGACGTATAGCTCACTTCAGACTATCATGAAAACTGAGTGGCTTTTTATGGAGAAGTTGGATTATAAAATCCATATGACGAAAGAGGAGTTTGATAAGTTTGTAATGTATTTTAAAAATAAGTTTAATTTTCCGGCGCAAATGGTGAGTTTATACTGATCGATTGACTATCAGATATTTTGAATTTCATAATTAATTTAAATATAATAATAGAAGGAAAATCCTATCGTTGTTTGTCGACCACCAACTCCGTCAGTTAAAAACCGTCGAAGCCAACAACCAAAGGGATCTAACAACTCGTTTTTTGCTATGGATCCGAGCAGATTCCTCCTGGGTGTCGCCAAATTTCAGAATAAGGGATCTAACGACTCTTTTTTGTTATTGAACCGAGCAGATTCTTCTTGAGTCGTGTCCAAATTAAAAATTAGAAATAATATTGGGATGTCTGATAAATATACTTCGATCACTATAATAAATAGTCATCACATTTTATTGTTGGATAGAATGGCCGTCTCTAATTGCAAATATTGCCAGTATTAATATCACTTCAACAAGAGTCAATAGTGACTCGATTCACATTGTGTCGTTTTTGTTGCGGAAGTGAGGTCTTTTTTCGTAGGAACCCGTGATTTTTTAGCGAATGCAATCAATACGGTAACACTAATTTATTTATTATTATTATGAATGGTTTTATTTGCATTACAGAACTATTTATTAAGATTATTATTAAAGGTTTTATTTGCATTACAAAAACTATTTATTATAGAATGTTAATATTTTTCTGTGATCAGCAAAAAATTTAGTGTTATTTTTTAAAAAGGCTACATCTTGAAAATTGTCAATAATCGAATGAATTCGTTTATTGAATTATTGTAAAGCGCGCTGTATAGTATTCCCCTCTTGTAAAATTTGCACCACAATTTAGTCCAATTTCTTTAGTGAATCCAATTATTTTTTTGCAAATAATTAAATTTGATTTCACTATGCGATTTTTCAAAACATTTAGCTACTAGTTTAATAGCCTTGAGGTTAAATTGAGGTTTAAATTTTTTAAATTTTCTGCAAAGGAAGATGTTAAACAGAGCGCATTACAGTAAGCATTTTAATTTGGTAAAAGATCTTACTTGGAGGTGAGGGAGGCACCTCTATCAAAATAATATTAGCTAATATATGTCAGCACCCTAACAATGTATAAAATGTGATTTGATCTATAAAAAGCCGTTTTTGTGCATGAAACATCCTTCAAATTATATGTATATTTAATATCAGGTTGTCATTTTGCTGTTCCAGCTATGAATTCATTAGAGGCTGCCAAATAGAAATCTAGTATATCTGATGTTTGATTCTTTGAAAAATTCCGTTTTTACAGCTTATAAGACTTATTTTACATTTCTAGATAAACTAAGTATGTACATATCTCCCTTTGTAGAAAATTTAAAAATTTAAACATCAATTTAACCTCAAGGCTATCAAACTAGTGACTAAATTTTTTAAAAACCACATTGTGAAATCGAATTTTATTTGCGAAAAAAACAATTGGATTTACTAAAGAAAATTGGACTAAATTGTGGTGCCAATTTTTACAAGAGGGAGATATTATATCAAGCTCTACCCCCACCCCTTAACATATTAGCTAATAAATGTCACTGCCCATATCGCGACACGGTAAAAATATTGTTATTCTGAAAGATGCTTTTATTTTGATTGCTTTGAGACAGAGCTAGTATGGTGCATAAAATCTAAAGTCATCAAACGTTTGTATTTTACAAAATGTATAAACTTCTTTACTAAGAAGTAAATACAAAATTTAATCCGTGAATATGATAGAATAGGCTTTTTCTGAGCATATTCACGGATTAAATTTTGTATTTACTTCTTAGTAAAGAAGTTTATACATTTTGTAAAATACAAACGTTTGATGACTTTAGATTTTATGCACCATAACAACTCTATTTAAGCGATTATCTTTTTACTCCAATTGTATTATCGATTCTGGAGAATATAAAATTCGAGAGATAGTAAATTTGATGACATTATAGTCTGACACGCTCTAATAACCAAATAATAGTATCTGTTTTTTCTTTATTTATAAATTTATGGAAGATAAACACTGGTCGTCGAAAAGTATTAGTTTCACCTGGTTAACATCAAAGGTTAAAAAATAGTGAAAAATGCAACTTTATTATTTTTTATTGCCAGGTTAAAAGCAAACCTTTCGACAATGAACATCTTTTTAAAGGCAGAAGAGAATTGAGTGAAAAGATACTGTCATTGATATTATAATATTAAATGACACAGAAAGTATTATAAATTATTGTTAATAATGAAGGAAGAAAGCCGAAATACGCCGAATGAAAATTTTTAGCTTATTGTAAATTTTAATTTTTTGGTTTAGCCATTCTAAAATACTTTATTTTTATTGATTAAATTTTAAAAATATAATATGTTTCAACCTATAAAATGGAGTGTTCATCTGCAAATTTATAACTGCGTATACATGGGTTTCTAACTGGCAGTCCAATATGTCTGGTTTAACAGGAGTAATGTTAGCATCATTAGTTTCACACATGAGATCTGGTTTTACGAGAGCAACGTGTGATAATTTTTTCTTTTATTGCAAATTTTATATCAATCTACAGCTAAATACATATCCAGTTCGAAGTCTCCAAAGGAGAGCCAGAGAATTTATCTAAATTAAATAGGAATTGTATTATCAAGAACTGAGTGCTACTATTTCCTTGATATATTGTTACCTATGCTAACTAGAAGAAGAACAAAACTATACAGTGACTTTGAATAGCAGAAAAACCGGCCAAAGGCAGGAACTTAATAGAACAATATAAACTTGGAAATGTTATCGTTATGAAAATAAAAATTCACCAACCATTTTAGTAAACATGTTGAGACCATACAACAAAAATTTATTGTGAAAAATCAGATATTAAATTAACATTGTTTTGCGCCACAATAAAATATAGATGAATTTATTATAAACAATTAAATACAGCCACACCTCACTATAATTATACCTCTCTGTTACAGCTAAGGGAGTTGTGACTACGTATATGGTGGTCAAATTTCACAGATTATCCTTCAGGAAGTTTTTTATGTCTCCGGACATGTTCTATGACATATCCGGATAAATCCCATGTACATATACATTTGCTCCGAATAAGACATAATCATAAACATTGTCCCATGAACATATCTGGAGATATGAGATACATCTGACATAGAGTGGATCAAGTTAGTACAGGTATACCTGTAAAAAAATAAAAGAAAATAATCAGGAAAAGGTCCAGTTTTTTAGTTCTGAAAATCGCAAGTTTTGTTAACAAATTTCCAAATCTGATGAAAATCTGATTAAAAATGAAAGAAATGGAGAAAATGAAAAATTTGTCTGGTAACTTTAAGACATGATATCTCATGACTCACTAATCCAATACAAATAATATACCATTCGATTCACAAGGACTTGGTGAATCGAATAATATATTATTTGTCCAGATTAAATCAGTGAATCATGAGATATCGTGTCCAAAATTTACCAGACAAATTTTTCATTTTTTCCATTTCTTTAAAAATGGATTAATATCTCATTACTCAACCAAATTTAATAAAAATAAAGCCATGTATTTACTGAGATTTAGTAAAATAGTGCCTGAATTTTGGTAAAATTGGCCTGGTGGATCATGATATATGTTTCAAATTAAGTATTGCAAATTGGATAAAAATAAAATCACATATTTATTGAGATTTGGTCTGGTAGATCATGATATATCATGCTTCAAATTAAGAATTCCAAATTTTTTTTCAAAAATTATAACTAATTTAGTAACTTTGAAATATAATATCTTATGAATTATCAAACTATTTTTATAACAATACTATTTAATTCACCAAAACTAGATAAATTTAATGATAGTGTGTTTTAAAATAATGTATTTATTTTAATTTTGAACAAAAAAATTTAAAATTGATTCAGTAAATTTGGAATATAATATTTCATGATTCACTGATTTAATTTAAATAAAAAATATTATTTAATTTATCAAGATTAAATAAATCAAATGGTAATATTTTTATTTAGATTAGTTTAGTAGATTATAAGATATTATATTCACTGTTTTTATTTTAATCCAAAAATTTGTTAACAAAACTTGTAATTTTCTGAAACTAAAAAATTAGATATTTTTCTGATTATTTTTTTACAAAGATATATTAATATCAATTTCTTGTCAAATCTGTTAATTTTGTTCTACAAGTTCTCCTTATTCAAAATTTGTCTAGAAGAATATTAAAAATAATGATTAACATTATTTTATAAATATTTAATATGATTCAAATCAGGTAATTGTGACAACCAATTCAAATTTTAGTTAATATAATCTCTTGACTTTTGTTGCAATATTATATTTATAGTTTTGTTATTTGTTTATAACCTTTCATCACTATTGCAAAGTTATATTTATTGATATTTGTTAAGTTATAATATCTTGTCACTACTGCAAAGTTATACTTATCTTAGTTTGTTTATAATCTCTCATTTTAATTGCGAATTAATAAAAAGAATCATTAACACTTTACTTGTCTATAAACTATTTATAAAAGTTATAATTGTGTTTAAAAAAAGATTTCTGAACTCATTTTAGTTGCTCAACAAAATGAATATTACCTATATTTAGAAAAAATATAAAACCATATAAAATGATAACAATATTCTTAACTATAAAAAGAAATAATCACCCTGTTTGCATTCAGACAGATTCATTATCGTTATTTAACATGTCGATGTGAAAGTTTAATGTGTAACATATCTATCGCTATGTGACGAGTTAGGATGCAATTTGTGAGTTTATCATTATTCATTTTCGTCTGTGTTTGTATACATGAAAATGACACAGGAACATAATTCTGTACAGCACAGATGGGTGGATCAAATTTGTAACTTTAGCCAGAATTAAAGCATAACTACAAAAAATCTGTATAACATGGGAGATATTTTATGCCGCGTTTTACGATGATTACATGTATAAATAAATCAGATAACACATTTTATTTAATGTTTTGCCTTGTATTTATTATATTCAATTTAGATAGTATTATGCAAGACGAAATACAAATTTCATTAGGTACGATGAACATCGACGAATTCCCGGGTAGTGTCACGAAGCTTGTCAGCAGGCGCAGTGGCAGCTCCGACTAAAGTAATGTGTATATGTGATTGTTCAGAAGAATCACGAATACTATTTAAACGAAAATAAATACTCACCAATAGCTTCAGTTGGTGGCTTATCTGGAGCCGCTGGATGAGGATGAGTTGGGACCATAGGTCGAGTGTTATGCCAGTTTTGACCGAGTTCTTGGATTTGTTCTTGGGAGATGCGGTTTTGTAGTTTAGGGATATTCTCTTCTTCCTCTTCTTTAGAATGTTTAATGAATTCCTATTTTCAATAAATATTAAATGATCTTTCGAAATAACAACGAATCAATAAGAAAGTTCTATAAAGTAATGAAATTTTACCTCCATAGCGGAATCCAATTTTGGAACGTAGCCAGCATCACTGGTCTTCATTCCGTCCAATTCATACATGATATTCTTGATACCAAGGTGTTCTTTACGAGCATGATCGGCGAAACTTTTGCCATTTTCCATGAACTGTTCGAAAGCAGGGTAAAGAACAATTTCTTCGGTGGCCGAATGAATCGAGACTATTGAATAAAACTCATTTGTAAAATAATTACGCAATAGTGAAAGTTGAAAATCCAATTAAGTAATAAATGCTAAAAATACCTTCACGAACAATAGTATTCGCAATCTTTTGTCTTTCATGTTCATCTTTCTCATTCTTGAATTGTTCATAGAGTTGTTTGATGATAGAGTGGTCCTCCTTTACTTGCGTGAAGACGTCTTTAGACATTTTGGTATTAATGCTCGTAGTTTGAGTGGCAAGGGAGCGATCAAGTCTCGTAATTTTGTAAATATTAATGTTATTGATTAAATGTTGTTGCTTTAATGTTGAAGAAAAAAGATTACGAGTAAATCTAATTCTGAGGTGCATATTGTACCTTTTATAATTGTGTGAGTAGATGAATCAATGATATATAACGAAATAATTATATTATTTCTCACTAAATCTTTACTCTAACAAAGTACCTGAATCGATCAAATAAATGCTAAATCTAAACACCTTGTTCCCACGCCGATGTATGTAAAATTCTCCCGTCGCCGCATCATTCCTTGACGTTAACAATACGTCATCACAGCTACATTTACACTTCAGATCGTTCTAACTACGATAAATACTGTTACCGCTTAATAATATCAATATATCGAGAATAAATTACGTATACTGTTACCAAAGTAACGTTAAATCCTTTAATTCCATAATTTATGCGCTTAATTTGTCCATGAAAATCCAACCTTAAATAATCCACAATAGAATTTCCTAATTCCGTAAATCTCCTTTCGATTGTATTCTTAAACAAAAATCCTTTTTTAGATTAGTTTCCTTAATTAACCCGAATTACAATACGAGACTATACCTTTTTCCTTAGTCATAAATCTTTAAGAAAAATAGATTAGAAATCGAACGAGATACTTGATTGTTGATAATAAGCCCCAAAGAAACAGATGTAAAATACTAACCTTAGAATTAGCGTAGTAATTCGGTCCTGTATATATAGAGGTGCTTTCGAGCCTTTGTAGAAACATGCTTTGATCTAATAAAATAACAAAGTTCTTACTCGTAATAGTAACAATATTTGTGAATACAATAATACATGTGAATACACTATTATTTTATTCTATTGGTCGAACTTGTGAGTAGTGGATGCTCCTCCACTCTAAATAAGCCGTCGATTGTGTTTTTGATATGATTGTCATTTAGATTTGAGTTTTTCTTTGTCCGGGCCGCATCGATAAGTCCTGTTGAATTGTTTTATAAATAGGCCGTATCAATAAGTCCTATCGTGTTATAATTATTAGTTTGATTTTGGATTATTCTTTTACTATAATACTATTATTTACAAACGCCCCCCCCCCCCCTTTATCTTTATAACGTCGATTTGCGTACAAGTCGCCACGGGAAGCCTTTAGAACGTCCAAAGAAACCCTTTACTCGTAAATAATTCAGTCTAGCTCTCACCTCTGTTGCGAAAGACTCCTCTTTGACTAATTATTATAATCAACGCAACAGTACAGTCATCTATAACATATACGTATCCATTTATAGCTTATTTGACTTTTCAACTACATGCACATGTATCATGTTAAACGATTATAAAAATATATTTTTTATAATCACCCCTATAATCAATTTCAAAGGGTAATAACTATAAAGAATTTGATTGAACTAATGTTTTTAGTGTTCCATTGAACCAGATTCGAATCAGATTTTTGAAAAGTTCACGCCCAATTTGAACTCAAATCAGATTTTTAATCTGATTCAAACTTCAATTTTGAAATACATGTACAATGTTTTCACAAGAAATGATAACACCCAATAAAAATTTTCTAGAATTTTTCTCTTTGTCATTTTGAAACTCTAATATTTTTAAAAAATAATTTGATGACACATTATTTTAGTTAGTAATTCATATACAGTGACGATCATGAATAATGCAACAAAAAAATAAAATCAGTCAAATCGAAATATTTCGCGCAACTTTGGAGATATCCTTTTTTTATAGTAGTACAAAACACGTGTTGCATAACATATAATCGTTTTATGCAAAATCGGATGGTCATTGTCGTGCTACATGTACAGTGGCGCTCAAAAGTATTGCATCACCTGGACGATAAATTTCACGATTTAATAACGTTTCATATACAATATCAATCAATAAATAAATAGGCTCATTATAATGCCTATATATGGACAAAACATCATATCATATTTATTTTCCATATCATACATTTAAAAAAAAATAAACCACATTTTACACCAAATCAAGTGATCCATTTCTTTTGATCGTTTTGATAAATAAAAATAAAATCGAGATTACTTACTAAACTAAATAAATTTATGAAAATTTAATCCCCAATTTTAATTACCATCTAGTATAGCCACTCTTCATATTAATTACATCTTGAATGCGTTCCTCCATACTTTCAATTAGCTTTATTAAAAACGCGTTATCAATTTCAATCCAAATTTTTGTATCACATCCCACAATTGATCTTGAGTATGGATACCAGTTGACGACATTCTCAAATGACGATCTATTTCGTTCCAGAGATGCTCAATTGGGTTAAGATCAGGTGATTGGGCAGGCTAATCGAGCAAACAAATATCATTATCATCAAACCATTCATATATAGATTTTGCTGTGTGTTTCAGATCATTGTCTTGTTGAAAGACAACATCATTTTTATTAATTTCATATTACTGGATTGTTCCTAAAAGGTCATCATTTAAGATTTCACGATATAAATTCTTATCCATATGACCATAAATGCGTACGATATTATCAATGCCGAAAAATCTGAAGCAACCCCAAACCATTATATTCCCACCCCCAAATTTTATTGTAGGTTTTATGTGATGCTCTTTCAAAGATTCATCATCACGTTTCCAGTAATATTCACGTCTGTCTGAATTAAAAATCATAAATTTTGATTCATCTGACCAGATGACTTTGCTCCAATCATTAATAGTTCAATGATGATATTTTTTCGCAAATTTTAAATGTTGAATTCGATGTGTTTTTTTGAGATATGGTTTTTTTCGCTTAATTCATGAAAAAAGACCATTACGATGTAAAGTTCGCTTTATTGTGCTTGTGCTGACATTAATTTTATCATCAGTTTTTAATTTTTTTGGATAGATGTTGCAGTGGGAAAACTATCATTCGAAATTAAACGTATAATATTTCGTTCATTACGTCCAATAAAATTCTAGGATGATCTGGTTTTGGTAAATCTTTAAAGGTATTATGAGTATCTTTTTTTTTGCTTTATTCTTATAATAGAGAATTGGAAAATATTTTCACGATTTGCAATATAATGGGAAGAATATTGTTACCATTTTATATGAGTTCTTGGGAGAGCTGGTGAGTGCTAATTATAGTAAAGTTTATTAAGAATGACGGGTGGGAGAGTATAATATAATCAAATCTATATAATACATCAAGCATTAAACTATGATTATAAACGAATCTAAAGGAAGGTAACAGTGTGTTCATGACGTGGTCAGCTAGAATG
>CAJVPL010002019.1:0-10692 GCA_910591945.1 Ambispora gerdemannii
TTGAAATGTAATTATTATGTGCAATTTTATGTAATTAAAAATTTTCGATGTGCAAGACTTTTGTCCAGGTAGTGTATGTCACTTCCTTTATTCAATTTATTAAATCTTGATTATGGAGAAAAACAAGTGTGATTTGAGATCGTCAGGTAATCCATAAATAACATCCATACATTTTGACAGACAATGTTTGTTGTGTAGTGCAAAAAGAAGAGGAGCTTTTTAAAAGTATCACCACATTTACAAGTTAAATAAACTAGAACGTGAATACCATTCATTATCATTGGAATTTTTTCGCTCGTATTTATAAAAGAAAAGAGAAAAAACAAATGGTAAAAGATACAGTGTTTACACACGATATAAAATTTTTTTTTGCTCTTCTATTATATAGATTATAAAATAAAATATAACCAATTATAATTAATTTATTTCTTTTTATTACGATAAACATAAACTTCTTTAATATGCCACCAATTTGCCAACATCAACAACAATTATCTAACGTTGAAGCAACAGAAGATATTCCGTCTGATCCAACGATAAACGACAATTATATTACAAATGAGAAAATAATATTAATTGAATTAAAAATTACAAAAATATGAATCGCATCAACAATAAAAGCACAAATGTATATTCTTTCGATCAGGAAATTTTCATTCAATCTCCATGAATTCATTTCATGATTAAAAAAATATAAATCAATAGGGTAACATCTTCTATGGTAACAAGAAAGTCGTACTTCATTCCTTATCGACGGATTGAATCACAAATTGTTCTCTCGTTGGTGGTATTGCTTTATTAGTGGAGAATGTCATTAATGATGATGCAAAGGTTGTGTTCTCACTACGTAATAGCAATTTTTGCTTGTAAGGATGTTTCTAAATATAGCAAACAATTGTAACTGGATGATACCAAATAACGATAATTATACACACCTGACGTTGATCCGACAAAGAACGTGGTTCATGTATAATGATTAGATCATACTGCGAAAGTTGAAATCGATAATGAAATTAAAATGTGAAAATAAAAAAATAAATTAATAACGATAATAAATAAAATGGGAAAAATAAATCACTCGAATTAATCACCTGCATTATGTAAATTGCTTATACCACCAATTGAATCTGTCTGCCGCGTTCGTTAATAAATGCTTTCCAGAAACGTGCGAATGCTAATTTATCAGTTAGTCCGAAATGCTGTGGATTATTCAAGTTACCAATTCGATAATGAAATCGAGAAGTATTAATGGCATCCAATTGAGATATCAAATTTAATGATGCAATATTAGTATAAAATTTTGTAATGAATTGGTAGAGTTTAAATTGCTAAGCGAATAGTTACTTCTTGCATCATTATCAACATATTTAAAACATTTGAAAGAGTCGATTGTGTGTTGTTTGTATCATGATATTCTTCATATGTAATTGGATATGTAATTGGATATAAATTAATCACGCCAACCCTTGACGCTCTTGTATCTATGTTTGATGAATGTCTGCCTCGTCGATTTTTGTCTTTATTAAGATTATCAATTGGATCAAAAGATGAACCGGCGGAATCTCTTCTGTTGCTTCAACGTTATATAATTGTTGTTGATGTTAACGAATTAGCGACTCATGAAGAAGTTTATGTTTGTCATAATAAAAAGAAATGAACGGAATGATGTTTAATTATTGATTGTAAAAAAATCGGAGTGACCTGAATAAATATATATATTCTAAAGCATATAATATGGCGCAATTGTTTGAATAGGAATATTAAGGAGCGGAAGAGGTTCTACGTAGTAAAAAAAGCATTTTTTTTGACTATATCTTTTGCCATTTTGTTCTTTCCTTTATTTATATATGCGAAGACAGTCACGATTCATCCGATGATGTTAGATTTCTTGCTTTTTTTTATATACTCTTTATATACTCTTTATATATGAAATAATAAGTGGGAATATAATTATTTTTGTGTGTCTGTAAATTTCAACTTATTTGTCTTTAATTATATTATAAGAATAATTGTTTCTAATATTGAATTAAATGATTACTGATTTAAAATACTGTATGATAAATATATATTATCAATATTTGTGCCGCAAGAAACGAAACATCAGCTCCTCTTGTCATCCTTTTTCGGTTGGAAACGATAGATAGAAGAATAATAATACAAACTTTTGGTATTTATATTATTATTTTCAATTACATTCAACTAGCACAATTTTCGTCATTTTACTTTTGATAGATAGATAGATAGATAGATATAAATATACATATAAAGTTTTTATTTTATTTTATATATTCATACATATTCAACACCGTTAAACTGAAGAACTAATTAAAACTGCATAAATTGTATTTAGCTCTGAAAACAGTTATAGTCAGGTCAGGGTTGAGAAATTTTGTACATGTACTAACTAATTTAATATATAATCCTGTATTAGTACAGCGAATTCCAACGCTGTGTTATAGTAAACCGCCTCGATAAATCGAAGTCGATTCAAGAACAGTTATAGTAAATCATGATAAGCCGAATTTACTAAAACCTTGGTAAACTTAATTTTTAACGGGGGGTTGGCTGTATACGATAAATAAAAAGTAAAATATTACAGATCAATATAAATTTATGATCACAATCTAAACCTGAATTAAGAATTGCTTAATAATAGTTACGTAAATTAATAATTACATGTATACCCAGTTTAAATTTTGCTTATACATGTACTGTACATGTACTTTAATTACACAATTATCGTTACAGTTGAAAATATGTGGCATTCTGTATTACAACGAGAAAAACACGATGCTTGGTCTTCAGACTGATGAAAAGATTGTTATCTTTCTAAGCATATCAATGAAAACAAATAAAGTAATGATAAAAGCTAAATTCAGATAACAAAGAATCATAAATGAAGAGGCAATTAATGTAAACCATAAAATATGTTCAAATTACTGCGTGATTCAATGTGTCTGCTAGATACGTACGCACAAATCGATATTGATATGCATAGCAATAGGAATATCCTCAACTAAAAGATGCTTTTCATGTAACAAGGGTTCCATAAGGTTAGCATACAAGTGTATGTATTACACAAATCGTTTGATATGAAATACATATTCAGTGTATGTGCATATTTTATTTGACCCCCAACATTTGATATAACCAATAATATTCTGTATCTCAACACAAAATACTAATTTTAGAGATTCATTTAACATATTTTAACTGAATATTTTGAAAGGGGGTAAAAAAGAACTCAAATACATGTACGTATTATTATTTGGTGTTATTTATGTCTGAGAGTATTACAAAACTACTTTCGATTCATTTATAATTGCTTAGGCGTTCAATAGTGATATCATTTTACACTAAATTTTCGGTTTAGAGTAGAGACATCGTCCTTTTTTACGCATTATTTTAATAATTTTGATTTAATTGCTTCACATTTTATATTAATTTTTGTGAACTATATATATACCTGTACTATCTATCCATCGAAAGTATTAATAATAAAATAGGCGCATTTCTTAAATTCTTTTCAAATGTGCATTTTGTAAGATTTTGTAATACATAACATAAAATAAAATAAATTACGAACCACAAAATTTCAAAAAAGTCTTATTTACATGCATCATTCGAAGAAAACAATGTCATATTTTATAATTGTTTAATCTTTACTTGAGAAAATTTTCTCGATGAGTAAATAAGGAGCATACGCATTGTGCTTATATTGATTCGTGTTTTTAATTGCAATACTTAGAACATCTATAAGGTATTGTTGGTGCAATAAACTGAACTTTTTAATTTGAAAGAATAATTATCTTTTTAAAGACTCTTATGTAGAACAATAAATATTTCAAAAGTTCACTTTTCTACTGGCCCGTCCCATATTATATAATTTTTGTGAATTCTAAGTTGGATCATATTTACAGATTTTATTTACTGTATACATGTATTATAACGTGCGTGACTATTACTTAATTTTTACAATGATTATAATTATTCTCCGTTATTACCGTATTTTGTGGGCTAAAGTGTCATCTATAGAAATGTAAATCTTTAATGAAAATAAAGTATATATATATATAAGTTTAAAATAAACAGTATATATATAAAATAACCAATTTATCTATATATTTAAAATAAACAATTTATATAAACAGTTTATCTATATATTTATCATATATATTTAAAATAAATAATTAATATGATATTATTTCCCAAGTTAAATATACAATTATATAATTGAAATTTACAAAATAATTTTTAAAATTATTAATTCGTGATCTATGTAAAAACCAGTGAAAATTTACTATTGATTTTTGAAATAATAGTATTAATAGATTTATAATAGTTTACAAAGTAATATATTAAATTTAAAATTTACTATTAAAATTAAAAATTATAATTAATAATTAATTAATATACAGTAGCAATCAGAAATAACGCAACGACGTCAAAATTTATTAATTAAACATAGTAAAATGCGGATTTTTCTCTTTATATAAAAGATTTCAATTTTACTAATAAATATTTTTTATTTTTACATTAAAATGAAGATAATATCACATATTTTAACATAAATTTGTTTCAGATTAAATCAAAAAATATATGTTTAATATATAATCTTCATTTTAATGTAAAATAAAAAATATTTGTTAGTAAAATTGAAAACTTTTATATAAAAAGTAAAATTTGTATTTTATTATATTTTGATGTTATTATATTATTTCTGATTGCTACTGTATATACAAATAAATTTTATTTAATATTAAATATTAAAAAAATATATTTAACTTAAAAATAGTTACAAATTTTAAAAAGTCAAAAAGATTATATAATTTATTTTTAAATTTTTACTAAATTATTAGTATTATACTTAAAATTTTATATAAAAATATATTTTATATAAAAATATATTTATAATAGATATAATATAGAAAAATTTAATTATATTCAAAAAAAATATAAATAAATTTTAAATAAATATTTGAAAATAATATAATATAATATAACAATTATTTACATTAATTATTATTTATAATAATTATATTTTTATTAACTAATTAAAATTCTGAATATAGTAATAATATATAATAACAATCAAAAATAATGTAATAATATCAAAATTTTTAATTAAATATGGAATTTTCTTTTTATATAAAGTTTCAATTTTGCTAATAAATATTTTTTATTTATATTAAAATAAAAATAATATTATATATTTTAATATATATTTTTTTAGATTTAATTTGATAAATCTATTCTAATTACGTATAAAATCAATTATTTTTTTATAATTCAAATATATATAAAAAATAATTAATTTTACATGTAATTAAAATAACTTTATATATTAAAATATATAATACTATCTTTATTTTAATATAAAAATAAAAAAATTTTATATAAAAACACTTATATTTTATTATATTTAATTAATTAATTTTGATATTATTGCATTATTTTTAATTATTATTATATATAATTGTTAATATTAAAGTTATTAAATATTTTATAAATTTATTTTTTAGTTATATAATTTTATTAATTAAAATAATATTAAATTTTAATATTTTGATTTATATATTAAAATAAAAATTATAAATTATTTTTTAAATTTAATCTAATAAAATTGTTCTAATTATTATATAGTTATTATAAATATTTTTATAATTTAAATATAAAATTAATTATAAAAAACTTTTATATTCTTTGTAATTTAAATAACTATAAATAGTTTATAAAAGTTTTAAAATTTTTTAAATTATTTTAATTTATTTTACATTTTATTATTTGTTTATTTTTTTATTATTTTATATTTTATTTATTTTTAGATTTTTTATTTATTTATAATTATTAAATATTAATTATTTTTTAATTAATTATAAAAAATTATTTAATTTATATTTTTAATTATAAAAAAATTATTAAATTATAAAAAAATATATTTTATTCTTAATTAATTTTAATAATTCAAAAGTACTAATATTATAAATAAATTTTTTTATTATTATTAATTAATTTTATTTATTTTAATATTTTAAATAAATTATTTTTTTAATAAAACGTATAATATATAATATCTAGTCTTATAACTACTATATTATATGAATATTTGATTATTTTTCAGTTTATTATAAAAGTATACTTTTAATTTTTATTATAATATTATAAATCTTTTTAATTTTGATTAATAAACTTAATTTTAATTTGTATTACTATAGAAATAATATTATGATATTTTATTTTTTAATACTTTTTCTTTATTCAAATATAATTAAACTTTTCTATAATTATTTTATTTTGTTTTTTCATTTATAGTATTTCTATAAATTAAAATAAACTAAATATTTATCTATATTTGAGTTTAGTTTAAAATTCGAACTGAACTAAAATCAAACTTTGATTTGAGTTCAAAAGTTTGAACTGAATTATTATATGAGTTCAAATCTATTTTGAATTTGATTAAAAATCAATATATAATATTATATATCAATTTATAGTTTTAATATAAGTTATATCTTTACTTATATATTGATAACTAAAGTATTTTTATTTTTATATTATTAAATTTGATTATAAATACTATGTAATTCTTCAAATAATTATTATAAATAATAATTATCTTATAGCTCTTATTTCTGATTATAACTTATCTTATAATTATTAGTTTATAATTACTATAACAAATAAATATTTATTATACTAAAACTAAAATAAATTAAAATTATAATAATTAAAATTATTTTTTAATAAATTCATATAACTTCTTAAATAATTATTCTAAATATTAACTATTTTGTAATAAATATTAAGATCTATAACTTTATTTAAAATATTAACAAATATTTACTTGAACTCAAATAATTAAATTCAAGTCTAATTCAAGCTTAAACTGAATCAGACTCAAATTGAATTAGACTTTTTTTCAGAATTCTACTCATTTATATATAAAAATAGTAAAATAAATTTCTTTATAATTATCAAATTTGAATAATCAATAAATTTTTAATATTTAAATTTAATATTAAATTTAATATTAATTACAATTTAATATATTATTCTTAATATTAACTAAAATTAAGTAATTAAATTAGATATAACTATAATAAAATTAATAAAATTTAATTCTTATTATTTTTTAATAAATTAATATTTTTAAAAAAATTATCTATTAAATTCTAATTAATTCAAATAATAATTTTAAATTTTATTTAATAATTTTCTTTAAAAAAATTCTGTATTAAATTATAACTTAAAAATATTAAATTATATTTATCATAGAATTATCTAATAAATACTTAATATTACCATTATTAATTATGATTGTAATATCTTTATTTCCTACTTTTCCATTACAGTGCAAAGTATCAACAGGTATTTGTTTATAATTATTTTCTTGTTCATTATTAATCAATAATTATTCTAAAAATTGTTTATTTGAAGGATATTCAATTTGTGATATATTCCAAAGTTTATTATCTGAATAAGATATTTGTTGAGAAATAATTATTGGTAAAAATATTATATCACAAAATCAAGAATGCTTTTAAAAAATATATTGTAATAATCTATTTGATTTCAAAAAACTTTTGTCACAATATTCATATTACTAATATATATTAATTTATATTTAGAATTGATAGTAAATGATTAAAAGTATTATTAATAGCTAAGTAATGATAGCAATAGGATATTATGATATTATTAAAATTAATTAAGTAAGTTTTATTTATAAGCAATTTATATTAATTAAAATGATATTTTTTCTGATTTATACTGATTAAAAAACTTATAATTATTCCTAATAATTGATTGAAATCTCTTTAAATTCATCAGAGATATCTTTTCTGATTTAAACTGATTAATAAACTTATAATTATTTTTAATAATTAACCAAAACTCTCTCAAAATTATCTAATAGATATCACTCCTCTAACTCATTTTAATTAATTATTAAATAATGAATTTTATCATAGTATTATAATATTATTATTAAAGCTTTCAAGTAATCAATAATAGTGATACTTTGTATTAGAATTTTATGATAATATTAAAATAAGTTATTTATTTAATATTTTATACTTTAATAATTTTTAATATATTATTATAACATTATTACTAATGATCATATTTTTATTTTTGAGAAATTAATTAAGCTAATAATAAATCAATAAGAATAACTTAACAAATATAAATATTATAATAGTAAGAAATATTTGTTACTAGATTCAAAATAAATATTAATACTAATATAATAACTATTATAATTACTGCAAATACTTAAATACAATCTCTCACTTCAGAATTGAATATATTATTTCTAATACAACCTCTTATATCAGAATCAACTCCTAGATTAACTATAATATTTTCTCTTATTGAATCTTATCTTTATCTTCTCCTATTCATCTTTCTTCTATTTCTCCTCCTTCTCTTTTTTCTTCTTCTTTTTAATTTATTTTAGATATATATATATATTATATAGATATTCAAATAAATCATATAAATATACAGATAAATCATATCAATATCAAATTATTAATTATTCATTAGATGATGTCATTGCA
The DNA here is from genome assembly GCA_910591945.1 of Ambispora gerdemannii. Classification (NCBI taxonomy): domain Eukaryota; kingdom Fungi; phylum Glomeromycota; class Glomeromycetes; order Archaeosporales; family Ambisporaceae; genus Ambispora; species Ambispora gerdemannii. The sequence goes on from CAJVPL010002019.1 coordinate 8,562, forward strand.
AATTTAAAATATATTTAGTAAAGCTTTAAAAGAATTAACAAAAAAGATTTAATATAATTGTCTCAAAATATTTAATTTCACTTATTTATTTATTTGTTAAACAATTAGATTTGTATTCTAACTATTTATATCAAAATTGTAAATTTCAGAATCATTATGATCATGAATATCATCCAAGTAGAGAATATTAAATTGAAAATATCTTTAGAAATTAATAATAATAATATATTTATTTTTTATTAATTTAAGTAATCATCAAAATTAGAATAATAAAGACTGTATATTTGATCAAAATCAATATTTATTTGCTCTTGTCCAACAATTAAGTAATAATATCAAAGAGATCAAAGATAATTTGAAATGAATATATAAGAAGTGCAATGAACTTTTAACCAAAGTTCTCAATATAAGTTTTTTTTGTTTATAATCAAACCAAATTAATTTTAATTAATATTTTAATTTATAAATCATCTTTACTGAAGTTATAAAGATGCTGTTTCTGTTATAGATATATTCTTTACTAGAAATTTTAAGAAATGCATTAAAAGATTATATGAATATTAATTATTAAGAAGTTATAGTATCAATTAGTGATAGTTAATTTTTAAATAATTTTCAAGACAAGTGAGTAATACCAGTATAATTAAATATTAATCATTTTAAAATAATTATTATTATAAATATTAATTATATTAAATATAATTATTATTATAAACTATTAATTTTATAGCTCTAACAAAAAATAAAAAATCATTAAAGTACACAGTTCTCAAATATAAAGATTATTTTATTTAGTATTTTTAGCATAAAGTGGTTATTATATCTAAACCAAACTTCTCTGTGACAGAAATTATAATATAATAATAAAGATTTGTATTGGATTATGATAATTGTTTAAGTTATATTTCTGAGAATAAAACTTACTGCTAAATATTATACAATTATATTGATAATTTGTGATATTTATCTAAATACTAATTCTAAAGAGATTACTTATAATAAAAAATAAATTAAAACTCAGATGAAAAAATATATTATTAGCAATTAATTTATAATTTCAACTAATCTATTATTTTATTTTATTATAAAGAAATTTTAATAGTGATAATATTTTAATAATTTTATCAATTCATTTGATCACAGTAAAAGAATTAGAAAGAAGTCGAGATGAAAGTGAGAATGAGAAAAATTCTAAGAAAGAATATGAAGATAAGAAAGAAAATATTTCATGTTATATAAGCTTTAATATTTTAGTAATAAATTTTATTTTAGATTTAAATTTTATATTTAATTAATTTCTTTTTACTATTGCAATAAAGATGATTATTGAATAAATTTAATTTTATATTTAATTAATTTCTTTTATTATAGAGATAATTATTAATATATATTATTATAATTATTATAAAATAAATAAAACTTTTATTATTTAATAAATTTAATTTAAGTATTACATTTATTCATTTATTTATAAATTATATAAATTTAATATTATACACCAAATAAAATATTATTATCAAATCGAGAACTATCACTTTAATTATATTTTTGCACTTGTTCTTGTTTTTCATCATTATCTTTATCTTTTATATTTAATTTGATATATATTGAATTCACTATTATTATTAATAGAATACTATTTGAAAAATCATGCTATAATAAAATAAAATTATTAAAAATAAAAAATTAAAATTGATTACTAACAATATTTTACTATATATTTATTTATATAAAGTTTTATTTGTTTTTCATTTTCTTATTAAATGCAAATTTAGATAAATATCGCAAACTATTAATATGAAGACATAATATATATATTATTATAGTGATCCTGGATAGCGAGTTTTACTGATAATCACTATAAGCATATAATATTGTGAGAGGGATGATTAAACTTAAGTAAAGAGAATAAATTATAAATATTAGCAAAGATTTTTAAGACCTGTGACAATATCTACAGATATTGTGTATTTAAAGATCTAAATTACAAAAGTAATTTGAAAAAGGGATAAAAATATAAAGAAAAAAATAAAATAAATCAAAAAATTTATAATGATTAATAAGTGAAACCACTATTAATCAAAGAAAAACTAAACTAAAATGTAAAATACTAATACTAAAAAGTATAAAT
>CAJVPL010002020.1:0-10686 GCA_910591945.1 Ambispora gerdemannii
TATTTGGCCTTTTCGTTTCTTGCAGTGTGGCTTAGTCCATGGACAAGGGATCTACATGGACAAGATGCGAAAAGAGTGTTTTTTAACATAAGCATTATTAGTATTAACATGAATATTAATATTATTTTAATTATTCAATCAAATTAAAACTAAATTTTAACCAATAAAATATAACAAAATCTTATATAATTAAATTATAATATGAATTAACCAATAAAATAAGAACTAAATATTCATATTATAATAATATTTGGATGAATTTAGAAATGACTAATAAAATTTGCATAATATATTATAATGAGATGAGACAAAAAAACAAAAAAATCTTTGAAACAAAAGACTTAGACAAAACTTGATCAATAAAACTTTGGCATGTAATAAAGCTTTGAATGCCAGAATGCAACAATTGACTTGGCAACCACCTAGAAATTGAAAACTAGCCTTTTGATTAAGATGATTTTTTTGTAATATGTAAAAATAATTAGACTTTTTTAATTTCTGTAACTAAAACTGTCAATAAATAAGAAAAATAATAATAATGTTCACATCATTTTTTACACACTCTTTTTTCGTGTCAGTTAATCCTTTCAAGAATGTTCAAAGCATAAATGATAGCCCAATAACACTGCTCCTCGCCACTCACTGTACAGGATCTTTATTTTTGGATGATGAAATGCTCACTGTTCCATTTCGTCATTCTTCCTCCCAATCCCAGTGATTTTACTCTTTTTTGTCACCATTTTCTTTAGTGAACTGAGCGGGCATGGTGGAGACTATAATGCTGATTATGGTTGTCTTTGGGGGGTTGGGAGAATGGTGTATGTTGAAATTTAAGCAAAGTTGTGAACATTGGAAAAATTGCCGCTCGAAACTCAAGAATAGCGCCCAAAATGCTTGAAATTCGGGTTGTATTATCCTGGTGGTGGAATATTAATACATCAACACTGGCAGAACTCGCACACCAATGCACCGAATCTCAACATTTCACGCGATCTAAAACAACTATCGCGCTGTCGCCGTTTATAGACTTATACTTTGCTTTGTCAGACCAATCAGAATGTTGAAATCACGAGACTGCCGATAATTAAACTTTTGACCAATTAAAATCGAGGCTTGTGTGGCTGACAGTCACGAGACTGCCGATTTTTTTAGGCACCACTAACTTGCTACATACCGTCGGTACGAAAATATGAATAAAAACAAACGATACCGATAGTATAAAAAACCCTAACCATACCAAACTGCTCAGCACTTATATATAAGTTGAGCAGTATCGTGTGGTTCTTATTTTCCTATACTGAATAGCTAGCTACTTGACAAATATATTCGTGACGTGACGATGAGCAAAAAATGTATAAGGTAAGTAGAATATTTATTAAAAATGAGCGCGTTTAGAATTATTGACTAATTAATTATCTGACTTTTTATCAATACCCAATTCCTTTTCTTTTTCGATATTAGCTAATTCTTGAGCATGAAGAGCAACTTCTTCTGTTATCCTTATATTTATAAGATGTCAGTTTAATCATATATATATATTAATAAATAACACAATATATTGTACAATACATACTTCTTCGCCCGCGTGTTTTTGTTGTTATTCTTGATGAATTACCACGTTTTATTTTTGGTTTATTAGATAATTTGGCAATCTCGGCTAAAATGAGTAAATGAATATTTATAACAAAAGGGTGATCGAAAAATAGCGATATCGACATTATAATTATAGTACCTTCTTTAGCTCTTTCAATAGCAATCTGTCTTTCCCGTTCTTCTCGTTCACGTGTCTCCCTTTCACGTTCTTGTCGCTCTTTTTCTTCCTGCTCTGATTCTTCAATTATTCGACGTCTTTCCTTAAATAAAACAAGAAACACGAGAAAACCCCACGCATAAATTAATAATTTATAATATATCCACTCAAAAGAATCAAAATACCTAATATTTTACATTACCTCTATAATGCCTTCCCATAATGGATTAGCCAATAGTTGTTGTGTGTGAGTACTTTGAGATAAAATATTTATCCATAAATCCAATAATTTATCTGTCTGCTCGATTGTTTTTGTAAATTGCTAAATTAAGTGAAATATGTTAAAAAATAAAGCTCTTTTTTTAGAATATTTAAATTATCATTAAAAAACCTACTCGCAACTTATTCCTTGCCTCTTGCAAATTCTCATTTACTTTACCAAATGTTTTATTCATCTCCACCAAATCACTATATTCTTCGGTTAATGCTTTAATATAAGATTCGGGTTCTTGAGTGAGCAGCTCGTCCGGCAATACATTATCTAAACTTCCTATACTTTTCGCGGTCTCATTCGAAGCTATGTTTCCACCATTTAAAGATATGCTAGACATGCTGGTTTGATATAAAGAGAAAAAATCGCGAGGATTTTTTTTATAATAATTATCATTGTTATTTGCAAAAGATATTTGCTTCTTGTTATTATTGTCATTAATGCTACTTTCTGTCACCCATATTTCATCGTCTTCATTCAGAATTGAATTTTCAGGAATTTCTTGGTCCTCTAAAGACATTTGTAGTTCTTTTTACGATATAAATAAGATAAATAAGACAAAACCAAAGTAATTGTATATAACACGATAACGCGTAGAATTTTGAACACAAAATTGACGCGTGGCTTTTAAGAATTTTATTACTTACACGTGAAAATAAATGCTATGCCTATATCCTGGGTGATATTCGACGTCTTTCCTTACTACGTAATTTATATCAAAAGAATCTTTTTTTAGAAATACACTAAAACCATAAAAAAACTTATTTGTAGCTTCTTGCAAATTCTCAATTACTTTACTAAATGTTTTTATATCTCCACCAAATCATTATATTCCTTAAATATATAAAAGATTCGGGTTCTTGAGTGAGCAGTCCGTCCGGCGGTCTCATTCGAAGCTATAATTCTAAAGATATGCTAAACGTGCTGGTTACTTTCACATGATATGCAAAACTTTTGCCTATTGTGGGTTCGTTCATGTGTAATCTAACATCACAATCTTAACAGCTCAAAGTTTGACATTGTTATCCATAGAATTAGCTTCCGTTTGATAAACTTTTACAAACTCTTGTCATGTTTTCCGAATTTGCAAAAAGCACATTATCGCGGCGTGACGATTCTTCTACAAATTCAAATCCTTCGGTATTTTTTTCTGTGCCTTCGATTGCAATAGATGCTGATCTTCAAGAAGCCATACCTTTGCAAGAATCACGCGAGCTTAGTAGTATTGACTATCAAGACGATTATCAAGAAACAGAGCATACATTGGAAATTTCACCTGAACCTCCTTATAATACTCATGTAAGAATATTTGGTTTTTTACATTAAACTAGCATTTAGCATTAAAGAAATTTGTTGTAATTTCTGTCGAGCAGACTCCAGCCTCCATTTATCTAGATGAACAACCTCCTTTGAACAATAGAAGAAACTCTTTGTCTGAAGGATTGCTTTCATCCACTTCTGTAAGTCTTTATTGTGGCTTTTGCTTCGATTGATATGATTATATTGAGTAGTCTTTAAATCTATTTGCATTAGTTACCTCCTCCATTAGTCTCTACTTCAGGCCATTCAAGGCAAAATTATAAAGACCCTCATTTCGCAATTTTATTTTTGACTGGTATTTTCGTTATAATATTCAGTGGAATAATATTGCTTTTCAATGCTAAAGTAAGCATTTACGATTAATTAATGAGTTTGTTATTCTATTTCTTAAGTAAACTAATACTTTTAATTTCTAAATTTTTCATAGTCTCTATCTTTGAAAGATCATAGAAATGACGCACCATTTTTTTTTGTTATTTATACGAGCATGGGTAATAAATAATATACGGTTTCTAAAAATTTCATTTTAATAAAACATATTCTTGCAAGAGATTTAATTATAAAAGCATGCAAATTCATTTTCCATTATAGGTACTCTGATTTTCACGATAATTTTTTCAATAGTCATAAGTTCGATTTGGATTCTCTTCCAACGCTTGTTCGTTAGGGTAAAAATATATTTTTACTATTACTATTAATGTTTTTCTATAGACTAGGATTTCTTACCTAGTTAATTCTTATTTTTTGTTTCTCAGAGTTTTGTATGGGTGATTCTGAGTGCCGTTCCCATTATTACAGCATCTCTATTCATCTGGATTCTAATACATTGCTTTTCATGGAAATCTGAATATACTTATAATCTCCAACATAAAGGGTATGATAATTTATTATGTTGATAATTTGTGTTTTGAAAGAAGATATTTTTGACCGTATTATTACATTATTTATAGACTCCTGATTTTATCATCGATTCCACTGGTCATTTGCGTATATTATCTAAAACGAATATATTATAGAAGAAAACAAATAGAAAAAACAATTACTATCATCCAGGTTTGTAATAATAATAGATAATAATGTGATTTAATTAATTCTTTTTAATATAGTGAGAATTTATTACCTAAATGCAGTTGGCTTGCGATATTCTCAAAGATAACCCATACATGTTTGGAACTTCCCTATTAATCTTGGGGGCTTACATTACCTTTACGTTAATATGGCTGGTTTTTTTCAGTCGGCTAGTTTTAGTTGGACAGTTGACATTTGGTAGTTATCAACAAGCATTATCATCATTTTTTACTGAATGTATCTAACTGTTAAAATTTTAGGAATGGATTCTCGCACAATTTCGTTTATAATATTTTACATTTTTATGTACTTCTGGGCATCTGCGGTGTTTAGTAATATTCAAAGGTAAATTAGGGTTTTCTATTCTTCGAAAAATATCTAAAGTTGTAATATTTCATTCAAACTGTGAAATAATATTAGGGTAACTTTAGCTGGTGTTGTGTCAAATTGGTATTTTCACCGGTAAGCCAACATAATTTGTATGTATGTTCTATTAGCATTGTTAATATTAAATATTTTTCTATACTTACTTTTCTAATATTCTATTTATTATGAATTTAGGCATACCTCCGAACGTTTCAGTAGCAAAATGATCACCAAATTGGCGGCTATCAGAGCAACAACATCATCATTTGGAACAGTATGTCTTGGAGCTTTAATACTTTCGACAATACAAACAATAAAATATATTGTTTTTCAACTTAAGAAGGTAAACCATAAAAATCACTTGTATTTCTTGATGTTATTACTCTCGCCGCAATTTTAATTTGATAAGTATTGATTGATTTATAAGCGATCTGGAAGCCGTATTTTTTCCTGTATTGCATGCCTTCAATGCTTTGAAGTATTAATTGAAAACCTCAACAATTACGCGTTGATTTATGTTGGTATATCTGGTGCTAATTTTCGGTCATCTGCAGAGTTCACGACAAAACTACTTCGTAGAAACTTAATATCTGGCCTCATTACCGGTAGATAATCAACACGAAACTAATTTATTTTATCAGTAAATTTTTATTAATGTTTCTTTTATCTTATAGACCTTTATACAAAATTTATCTTATCAATTGGATCCTTGCTTATATCTTTAATATGTGGCTTCGCTACATTTGTATACGCTACTCATTCGCTTGAACCTCGATATGGATATATAGTTGGAATTATGGCCTCTTTAATACCATATTACATTTCACAATTTTACGCTTACATCATGATGAATACGTAAGTCTTTTCTGGGAAGGGGTTTTTTGAGTTTTCACGTTCTTATATAAAATCTTATTGATTTATATTGTAGGATTGACGCACTTTTCTTGTGTTATGCTCTTGATCTTGACAACAACACGAATCATTGTCATTTGGCTCATGCGACATTTTCTGAGCTTGAATAAATTGTATGATCTTTCTTATTAATATGTAATATATATCGTATCAGGAATTTTATGGTGTAAAAATTTATATTAGATATAAATGTAGTTTAAAGTTGCGTCAAATGTCTAAATACAAATGTCATTGAACTTCACTGGATATATTTCTTTGCAAATCTCCCAGAATTCAAAATATTAATTTATTTTGTTAACATTTTGTGTTACTTTATTGACATCAATTGTGTTCATCAATATGAATTACTTCTGGATTTGGATATTGAATTCTTTTAATAATAAATTCAGTATATTGTTATATATATTCTTTTTGTTTCCTGTACTTGGAATTCTCTAACAGAATTACTACAAAAGTAATAACGACCAGTTTTTTCTATTATATTTTATTCAATTATATAATAAAATTATTTTGATAGTGTTTTAAGTAGGATATTATATCTCTTAAATATCAGTTTTTTAATTTAAAAAAATCTAAAAATTGCAATAATTTGATAAATATTAAAATGAAATTATTATCAAAATGTTCATCTTATTGAGATAAATTTAATAAGCTCAAAATTATAAAAATAAAAACTCTAAGTATATAACAAATTTGACAAAATAATGACTTAGGAATAATAAAATTAAAGTATTAGATTGATTTTTACAATTCTTTGATTTGAATTTCATCAAACATTTATAAAATAAAATTGATTATTATTTTCAATATCTTTTTGAACAAATTTTGGATAAGAAGAACTTATAAAATAAGATATAATAGATTTGACAAGAAATCAATATTGATATTTATATTAATCTAATTCACTTTATTAAAAAATTCATAATATAATAAAAACATGAAGTGACTATACAAAATGATAAAATATATTAAATTCTATTTAATATATATATTTAAATAAAAAAAATTAGTATATTGTATTTGAGTTGTATTTAAAAAAATAATGCAATAATATTTATTAAATAAATATATAATTTGTAAAATAATTGATTTATAAATTCATATTTAATTTTTATTATTTAAAAATAATATTATTAATAAATAAAATTCATCAAAAAAAAAATATTTTTGAATTTGCATGAAATATTTTAATTCAATAAATTTTTTTTATTATATTATAATCAAATCTTTTTATAATTATCACTTTTAGAAAAGCAAAATTTGATAATTATAAAAATTTTTTTTACTATATTTATGTATATATAAATAAAAAAAATAAAATACAGTAAATATAAAAGTATGTTATATATGAAAATATTTAGAAATAGCTAATAATAATTATATTTATAGCAGATTTTAAATAAAAGAGATATAAATAATAATTAATAATAACAAATTAATGAGAATATTAGTATAAAATAAATATTGAATATATTTGAGTGAAAAATAAATAATACAAAAATAAAATATATATTATAAATTAAAGTTAAAAATATATTATTGTGCTGAATTTTGAGAGTGAAAAAAGTGTTTATTGAGCTTTTCTAGTATAATAACTAATTTATTAGTCAAAATAATAGAGTTTATATAATTAAGAATGTTAATTTTTTATTGTTGAAGTTGATAGCTAGTAAATAAGTGATAATGATATTGAGAGGAGAACAGCTAATAAAAACTAACTTGATGTGAATCATTTATTCTTTAATATAAGTAATTTTTTGAATATGTAATTGATTGATTGATTAGAATACTAATTTCTGAGCTAAATTATTTTTCTTTATTACAAGATCATATATAATGTATTTAATAGTGTTCCTATGAACTAAACCAAACTGAACTTTTGTCTGGATTTGAGTTCGGTTTGAAATTCGAATCAAACTCAAACTGAACTTTGGCTTGTGTTCAAGAAAGATTCGAAGTTCGAACTGAACTCGAACCAGACTTTTATTAGAGTTTGAGTATAGTTCGATGTTTGAACCGAATTCGAACTGGACTTTCATTTAAGTTCGAGTATGGTTCGATGTTTGAACTGAACTCGAACTGGACTTTCATTTGAGTTCAAATAAGATTTGATATTTGAATCAAACTTCATTCGAGTACAATGTTTGAATCAAACATGAACCAGAATCAGACTTTTAGGTGAGTTCATGAAAATTCACACCAAATCTTTGAATTAACTTATAATTTCTAAGTTCTATTAGCCTTTTTTAGCTGAATTCAAAATTAAGTTAGCTTTGCAATTTCTAGTAATTAATATATAGTTTAAAATTATTTATAATGTATCAAGCATAACATATCAAAATTATAATATTTTTATTTTTCAGAAGCATAAATTATTTAGAAAATATGAAAAAATATAACATAATATTTATTTTATTTATGGAATCATCTTCCAAATCGAAGTTGTACTATACCTCACAAATCAATATCTCCTTCTTTTTCATACCATTTATTCTTGCTATCATTCCACACATCTTCAGCTTCACTTTTTTTTCATCATCTTCATCTGTAATCTCACCCTTCTTACTTTCAACCACACTCTCCTTTTTATTGAACCCATCCTCCACTTTTGCTGTCTCATTCTTCACTTCTGCTGTCTCACCCTCCACTTCTGCTACCTCATCCTCCTCACCATCGATCACATTCTTTCCAATAGCTTCCTCACCCTCCTTATCTGCTGCCTCACTCTTCTCTTTATTAATAGTTTTCTTTTTTTGTTTTTCTGCTTTCAAAAAAGATGCAAGCACTTTGGATTGCTCTCTGAGCTGTTTTAAATAAATTTTCTTTTGCTTTTTCAATTCTTTATCTCTCTTTCACTTATCAGTTATTGTCACAGTTTTTGTTGCCAGATTCTGTGACCAGATAGCTTGGTAGCTAGACGAAGAAACAATAGTAGTTCCATGTTCGTCTCACTCAGGAAAGCACCACAAAGTGTTTGCATTCAATTCAATCAAAATATCATACTCTAAAAGAAAAAAATTTCCTCCTATAAATTCTTCTTCCATATATTCACCTTCTTCATTTTGAATTCCTCTTGCACACACATAGGTCCAGGTATATTTCAAAAAGTTTTTGTTTGTGTGAGCATGTTTTGAATAATTGAGAGCAGCATATGCTTCACACAGATCCAGTTGATAGGACAAATGTATTGCTGTTCCTCTATAAGGCATATTGAAATTAACTACTTCTTTTGCTCTATATTTGTCATCATCCAGTCTGGGCAGATCATGTTCTTCGAGCAGTTTAGCTACATCCTCTACTAGCTCTTTGAGAAATAAATGCATTACATAATTATATAACAAACTTACACTAATTACTATATGGACTTCTCTGTCTTTGAATTCTTGGATATTCAGCAAGATTTTTGCTACATTTCGAATATGTGTAAATACTCCACAATGTCAGATGCACAGATACCCTGCAGTCATCATGTTTCCTTGTTTTAGCTTTTCAACCTCTTCCCTTTTACTTTAGAGCATTCTTGGAATATTAAGAGAACTGACTTGAACATAAAGTCCAGAGTCTCCTTGCTGATGCGATTTCGATAAACTGCACATATGAGATGACCTGTATTTACATCACGCACTTCAGCCTCTTCATGTTTTTGAATCACATTAGGCAGCAGATCCTCAGCTCTGGCTTGCTCGATATCAGAAGTAAGAGCATTATTATTCTCATATATTCATAATTTTTTTTTAAAGCAGCATTTTTAAGGTAACCAGGAAGAGGGCTTAAAAGCTAAATAGGAATCTTTTTAGGCTTTAGAAATGCTTTTTTTGTGAGCAGATTTCTTCTGGCCTGTAGGCAAATAAATATTATTACCTGATATTTTAAAAAATTAAATCATTCTGCTATAGTTAAGATAAAAAAGAGCTAACTTACAAAATTTCTTTTCAAATATCTGAGTTTGACTTTAGAACTCGTTATTCTTTTATGCAAACTTTGGAAAGCTAGTGCTACTGCTGTAGGATTTTTTATTCTAGCTTTTGCTGACTGTGCTTTCAAAAAATTCATGAATTTCTTCCAAAGGATTTGCTGTATTATCAATTTTTTAAGTGTGTTAATGTATTAAATAATTAGAATATGAGAGACACTAAATACATTTTGGTCTTCATCATGAGGGGCTCCTGTTGCTGCCTCTAAGAGCTCATGAAAGGTCTCATGAGGCTCAGCGATAGTGACAGCAAAATCAGCTTCTTGCACTTCAGCCAGATAGGTTGCTAGCTTTTCAAATAAAGATTCTGTATGTACATAATATGTAAGAAGTTTAGCTTTCGAATAAAGACTCTGAATGAACACAATTTGTAAGAAGTTTTAGTTTTTGAATTATTTTTTTTAAATCTTTTGATAAATCCCTTCAGGAAATTTGAGCTACAAGCAGCTTTATGCTCAACTTTCCTAAAGGAATACCAATAGTGCTTTATATTTAGTGAGCTTTTATCTCTATACATGCAGCAGCTATCATTTATCGATGCAGTTTGTGTTTTTAGAAAGATTCAGAAGCTGCTTGCTGCACTTGTTTGGGATCATCTTTGGTCAGAGCAAAAGCAAAGTTTAACTGCTTCTGACTTCCCAGAAGGAATTCTGCAAGGCTCGCTTTAGCATGCACCCTCTCCTCTCTTACATATATAACTATTGATACAGCCTGCTTGTATATTCAGAAAGATTTAGATGCTGCTAGCTACACTTGTTTAAAGTCATCTTCGGTCAGAGCGAAAGCAAAATTAACTGCTTTTGACTTCCCAGAAGGGGTCCTGCAAGGCTCATTGTAGCAAACATTCTCTTCCCTCTTATATACATAACTATTGATACAGTTTGCTTGTGCATTCAGAAAGGTTTAGATACTGTTTGTTGCATTTGTTTGGAGTCATCTTCAGTCAGAGCTAAGGTTGCTTGCCGAAATCTCTTAGTGACTGTCTAAATTCTGTCAAAATTATAATAAACTATTAGTAAATAACCT
>CAJVPL010002021.1:0-10685 GCA_910591945.1 Ambispora gerdemannii
TAGGTAAGTTATGGTACTTTTTAGTTTACTCTCGAATCGCTATCATTAAGTAATAAATTCTTTGATTTAGGTTTACTTTCAATCGCTATGAAAACCGGATTCATAACGAATAGCCCAAATTAATCCATTTAATTTATTCCAATAGAGTAAGTACAGGATAACGTATTTTCTTTGATTTGAAAGATTTACTAACGCGTATTCATTTTAGGCACTATTTCGATTGTCGTTGATATAATATTTTAAAAAAGTGTCGTTGATTGAAAAATTTGCTGTCGTTTAATAGAGAATTTATTCCTGCGAATTGAATTAACTCTTTATTCTTTTGGAATTAATTGTGCGTGTATTGCACTTACGTTTTTCTTATATAAATTTTTTTTTACTAATCAATTATCAACCCTCTCCATTTTAAATATACATTTTATATAATATATGTTTCAAGATCTAATACCACCAAAAAAAACTTTTATTTTAATATTCCCTTTTTTTGCCAAATGCCTTTAAGTGATTAACTACTTAATTATAATATTTAACTTTAACAATGATTTTATATTAAATTGAAAAACAATGGTGCAAAAGTCAGTCAGGTTATTGCTAGTTTTTGTATTATGAACATTTTTATTTTTTTATTCCGTTTTCTGCTTTTTTTTTCGAATTTATATTCCGGAATATTTTTCGTGCGTAAAGAATAAAATTATGTTTATCTTCAATAGTCAATTTTTGCTAAGTATAAAAAATTTGTATATACTAATAATTGTGAGATACTAAGTATTTTTACGCGCTCATTTTGACATATGACTTGACATGTCTAAAATATTGTACTGAAAAAGTCATCATAGAAACTTCTGGAAATGTTTGGAAGCGTTCAGAATAAATAATACATTCAAACACGGAAATTTCAAGATATTACTGGTACTTTCGTGAATCTCTTCCAAATTCCTGTATTATGTGCATGTAATTATGTAAAGGATGTCTCAAAGTTAAATTTTCTTTTGATAGCATATGCACAGTACTAACACCACCTCACCTTATTTAATCCTTAAATCGTAAAACAATGAATAAGCACAACTAAAAAACCTGATGGTATATATTTTCTCACAATTTTAAATTATCGTCATTTAGATATATTTTTGTGATTTAAATTGTGCAGTACTTATTCACGGTAATACACTTTCAATGCGTCGAGGGATGCTGGTTCTTTTCCTTTCTCGACGTTCAAGAAAGCATAGAAATAATTATAACGATAACGATCGTTACAGTCAACTCTCTCTAAATGTAATCTATTTTATAGTGCCGGTTCCAAGAGTATGCATTAAGAAAAGTATAACGATAACTGTATATAGAATTACTATCGCTATTGTAATATTGTTTAATACATACTGATACGTATCTTGGACCTGGTACTATAAAATCCATTTAAAAGAGGGTGACTATAGAAAAGTTTTTTTTTTTACTACATAATAATCACATACACATAAATTATATGTACCATTATAAATTATTATCTATATTAAATATAAGACATTGTCAGCGAATGATATATAAAAGCAAAGTAATTTATCATTACGTATACATGTATTACCCCCAAAAAGTATCACGCGATTTAAAATTATATAGTAAAATACATATAAAAAAATTTTTGTTGATTTTATAATTAAAACAGTTCTTTCATTTCAAAAGTTCCATAAGTCTTGTTCATTTTTTAATATAGTTGATTAGCTTTAAAATGATAAATAACTTGAAATTTTCAATTTTCATATATAAAGCGTGAGAAAAAAAAGTTTTTTTTTTTTAGATATATACATAGCTTAAAAATTTCTGTTTTATTATATAATTTTGGACCGGGCGGGCGAAATTTTTTGGGGGGGGGGGGTGCTTACACAATTATTATTAAAATAGAGTCAAATTAACTAATAGTACATGTATATCTGAAAGAAAAAGATGCGAGTTCAATGCATGTATATAGTCATAATGAGTTATCTAATATTACTTTAAATAATGAAATTTGCTTTGTCTTTAGAAATATCCCTGTAATATATTTGTACCAAAAGTTACATTCAGGTTTGTGTATAATGAATTAGAATGTAATTCAATTTCTATTTGAAATTTTTCAAGATAAAGCGCACAGGATTACATTCACCTTTATTCAACAATAATCGAATAGTTTAGCGTTAGGTTTTTAATTTGATAAAGCAATTTAGTACATGTAATTGTTTTTGGAGAATGATAATGCGCCTTCAGTACGTATCGGTATGCATATAATTATGTTGTGCTTCATGACAATGAATTTAGAGTTTACTACATGTCGCTCTGCAATTTAATAACGATGATGATATTTAATAACGATAACGATTAGTCGAGCATGCACATCTTTTCAATTTAAAGATTCTATTACAAAATTATTATTATTATTATTGCTTGAATAGCGTTAGATAAACATAACTTGTTAATTACACGTACAGTGAACTCTCCCTAAACGCAACTCGTCGGGAGACATATGAAAATTGAACAGAAATGTGCATTTAGAGAAAAATTGCATTTATGGAGAGCATTTTACTTAATTATCTTATTAACTTGGGACCAAAACAAGGATTGCATTTAGAGAAAAAAAATAGTAATTGCATTTAGGAGGTTGCATTTAGAGAGAGTTCCCTGTATATCCAAAATTGTCTTTACTTTCACCAACATTTTGAGCTAATTTATCGGGAGCAATTATTTGAATAGTAAAAAAATGATAGTTCTGTGGGCGCTCGTTATAGTAACACTCTTTACCATGACATTTTCAACCTGGAATCGAATTTTCCCTAACATATATTTGTATATTCATAAAATAACATTTGAATACATGTATAACGATATTATCTCCCAATCACGTTACTATATCGAGCGCCCACGACTAGACATATTTTTGAAAAAAACAATGTTAACAAGATTTTTATGTTAAACAACAAAAAATTGTTAAACACAACGACGACTTTATTTTTAATATGAATTCGAATCTTATGAATATCTATAGACTTGATAAACAACACAAAATAGTAACGAAATTATTGATCCGATACAAAAATCAATACGGGAATAAACAAAATCGATCACTATCGATATACGGCACGAAATAATAGCGAAAACTAATACACAATGTGAATTAAACTAAGATTACTAAAGTCAGACCAATACGAAATAAAAAAAATGCTTAGAAAGAACAGAATAAAGGGCGATTTTGATTGATTAAAAGTAAAAAGTAATACGGGAATGTGAAACGAACGAATAATATTCAGAAATATTGTTGGGTACTAAATATTGATATTACATGTTGGTTGCATTAATACATGGGCACAATTGGCGTAAATTCTTCCTTAAATTGTGGTTGCATTGTAAAGAATTACCATTATCTTTATTTGGTGAAATTCTCGTAAACGCTGAACAATGATTCGATAGAAGCGCACTACTTAAAACATTGCTTATAGAAGGAAGAGATTGCTCGTGAGGTTTTTTCATATTATAACCAGAACTATTTGTATTAGGCGCACACAAATTTCCGGTTATCACATGCACATGATGCATTCGTAATAATCGATTTCGAAATTTTCCACTACCTTTAAACCCTTTTCTTTTGCGTAATGCATAAACGGAGGTATTTTTGTGGGTTACTCGTTCTCGGTTCGTTAAAGTTGGAAGCCAAAGAAGCGGTAATGGAGGTTCAAGGAAAGTTGAGCTAGTACCATCCTCGGATGTAAGCGAATCTGTGACGATGAAGTTAATATGCCGAAACGAATATCTATTGGATGACGCGTTCTTTGCGATCTGCAAGTCATCAATTAATTTCACAAGATTTTTGTAGACTCTACGAACAGCCGAAGTTTCACTGGATCGACTACGAACACGAATTTTTTCGGTAAGCATATTGCGCATAATCTCTAGAGGTTTTTCGGCGCTTGCCAATTGATTACCGCAATTAAATAATATGCCGTTATTTGATGAATTTGTATACGATAAAGACGCGTTAGAGTGTGGTTGAAGTCGATTGATTTCACGAATTACGATATCGTTTATCTCTGAATCTTTGATGTCATCTTGTGAAAAATATCTAAGTTGAACTCGATAAAGGATTCTGGAACATATCAGAATAAAGGGGTAATCATCGTGATCACTAGATATTTGATTGATGTCTATGAGTCCGTTAGTTTCATGTTTAGTAAGCCTGTCGGCTGACCTTGACATTATATAACGAACTATGTTCAAGGAAATTAAAAAATTCAAATACTAAGGAATATAAATAAGGAATGTAAATTTTGAATTTTTTAAGAATTTTTGATAAAAAGGATTCTTTACTCGCGAAAATTTCTTGACAAGAGAAGTTCTTTGCAAACAAAATCCACTTTATATATTTGAAGAGGTTTTCTATTTTACTCTCAAAAATTATGCTTTTGTCCAAAATAAGGTTTTGTTTGCAGCTTGCATTAATAAAATAATGAAAACGACATGGTTTATTTATTGGTTTATTATTATTTATTGATGGAGTCACATTGTATAGTTTGTGGAGACGTAAAATGCATAACAAAGCCGCAAGTATTTTATACCTCGGTAATAACTAGTAGCATCAAAAGCAAAGTTTTTTATTACTGCCAATTATGGATTAAATTTCTAATTTTAACTTATTTATATTGTTACTCTAAACCCACTTATTTATTAAATATTTAGAAACAAATGTACCGGTATTTATTCCAGGTTTCTATAAAAAAATTTGTCGGATCAGAGCGATTGTTCTATCGAATTTGGACTTATATTTCGGATTTAGCAAAAAGAATTGCAAGTTTAATTTCAGAATTTTGTTATAGAAGCCTTAATAAATACCGGTAAATTTCTGGATGAAAAAGACGAACATAACATATGATTCGTTACGAACTCGTGAAGTTCGAGTAATTGAGGTTAATACATGTATTAAGAAGTAAACAACAACAATAATGCAAGCATTTTTATTTCTCATGAAATACATGTAATTTGTTTCTGCCACATTATGCTACACGAAATTCGAAATGGCCAAAAAATTTTGAATTGCGAGTTGCACAATTCAATTTAATATTAACATTAACGTTAGTTTTTCCAGCGCACAAAAAAAAAACTTATACGTTCTACTATTTCGCATGTAATATTCACATTTTTTGTGTATTTTCTATCTGATTTAATGATTTCCCGTGCTTCAGATTTAATTTATGTTATTGGTACTCACTTTCTTTTGGTGCTGAATAACTTATTTAGTTATAAACTTTTTGTAAATTGGAATATTCATGCAGCAAGACAGTGAGTTTTTAGACTTATTAAGCCAAAAATTAGATCACAAAATCCAAACAACAATTAACAAGGGATATATTTCACTGCATTTTTTTCTATTATTTTTACTTTTAATGATATTGGAAATATTTCACCAATCAAAAAAATGTTTCTGTTAGTTTGCAGTCAAACTGACCACATTTCTTCGATTTAACTGTATTTTTAATTATATAGATAAAATACGTGATTGTTAACCTATATTATTTAATTAAAATACATAGTCAACTCCCGTTAAATCAAAGAAAAATATGGTCGGTTTAACGAGAGTTGACTATCTATTTTGGTTTTTCGAGTATTCACAAAAAAAAATGCAAATTTTGTATTGTTCGGCGTTTTATCAGATCTTTTATTTATTTACATCTTGAATTTAAAAACCAAAAAGATAAATAAGTTAAAATTTGGTTGCTTTGTTTCCTTTATTATTACGTGTATTTGCAAAATGCCTCTGCAGAAAATTACTTTTTTGTGGACTTTGTTTATCCATGTTTGTGCTTGTACCATATGGCACTGTTTAATACACCTTCCTGTAGAAAATTTAATCTTAATTTTTTTTAGTGAAACAATTATTCTGCAAACTGAATAACGACCGATTTCTTATTATTAAAAAAATGGCAATTTACTGAGAAGAGTACTTTAAACCGTGATACATATTAGTGACATGCAATAATTAAATTAGTGATTCGTGCTAAATTATTTAACCCAAACCTAAATTAAATTTATTATAAATTTTATAGATTCTTGTAGTCCTAAATTAGTTTAACTTATTTAATAATTTAGCCTATATAATCATTTAATAAGCCCTAAATTGTCCTAAACTATTTAGCCCGAATCACTATAATTAAAAAGATCTATTTAGTCGATTTCTACTTCCTTCCGAATGGTTATTTAGTGATGCAGAAAATAATATCCAAAGATTACGTACGTATTACGACATACGTACCGATACATAATGAAGCTGATGGATTATGGTGTCATCCACTGTAGATATTACGTACATGTAATAGAAAATTCTAATTCGATACAAAGCGTGCGGTTAACGATGATATTAACGGTTAGAATTTTTTTAGGTGGTTCTAATTACTAACATTTCTTTAACACAATTAAGATTTTAAATTTAGTTTTATTATGGACGCCATATATATATAACCTTAACAAACGTTTTCAAAATATATTAAATTAGTTTACTCTTATCACAGTTTGCAAAAAGGTGTGGGAAATCTGATAATCTGAGAAACTGTTCTCGTGATAAAAAGATGAATACTACGTTTTCATGAACGCGTTTTGGTTAACATAAAAATTAAAAACGAACGCAGTATTTATCCTTTTATCTCACGAATTTGTGTAATATTTTGATGTATACATTGATATTGGATATCGATATCTCTAAATTCTTAGATTATCAGATTTCCCACACTAACTGACTGCGATAAATGCTCACATGAATATTAAATGCAGAGCATTTCAAAATTATTTTAAATAAAACGCACCCGTTTGCATCATCGCACGTGTTACTTACATTACATTCAGCATGTGAAATTGTAACTTTTAATCTTCGAAACTCAAATATTAAAGTTCATTGACTGATCATCAAGCAATCCATATCTGAATTCCATTGAAAATAACATAGAAAGAAGCATATATACAAGAATACTAATAATTGAACAGATTAATGATTGAAGTGTAGGAAATATTTCGGAGGAAGCCATTGAAAATATTACCTATGTAATCTTCAATATAAATAATGTAATATTATAGAGAAAATGTATTTGTCACCGCCGGTGATAGTCACCGGTCACGTGTAGAGTTATGGTTAGAGTTAGAATTGGGGTTAGGGTTATATAGGATAAAGAGCAGATAACAAATTTCGCAATGAACATTTTTTTGTCAAAACATAACAGTTTCATAGGCAAAAATTCGAGATACAACTTTTTTTAAAAAGAGCGTTTTCTGATTTGCTTTAAATTTTGGCGTTACACTGATCTTGCGATTTGATTGGTCAATCACAACCTGGTAATTGTCACCGCGACGCCAAATAGACTCGCTCAATATTATAGTAAATTTACTTTTTCTTAAAAATGCTTACCAAAAAAATAAGAAATTTTAAAATTGTAATAAAAAATGAAAAAGTTTATAATTTATATTTATTCAAATTATTATAAAAAACAATTTATTTAAATTTTTGCAAAAATTGCTTAAATAATAGTAAATAAATTCTTTTTCTTAAATCAAGAATATATTTAATTTTAAAACTTTTTAAAATATAAATCCTTTGATTTAGTTGAAAAGTTTTCAAATATATCCATTTTATTTATTTCCATTATCAAATTAATATTTTTTCATTGTTATTTTTAAAAAATATAAAAAACTAATAAGTATAATAAAATATACTACTTATAAAAAATATTTTTTATACTTTATTTTGTATTGATATAATATAAAATTATAAAATTGCATAATAATATATAATATATAATATATAATATTTAATATTTAAAGTTATTAAATATTTATATTTTATAAAATGAATAAATTTGTAAATATATATAGAAAGAACTTATTTATTATATTTATGAATTAAATTTTATATTTACATTTTAGAAAAAAGTTTATTTATTTTATAAAATATAAATATTTGATAAATTTAGCCATATTAATACTAATTTTTTAAAATATATATATAATATTTATATTAATTTATAGTTTATATTTTTAAAAATAAATATGTAAATTTGATATATTTACTATTTATAAAATTTAAATTATTAAAAATTCAAATTTTTTAGTTTAATTTTTTTTAAGAATTTATAAAATAATATAATAATATTTTAATATAAAGCTTCAAATTTAATAATAATAAATATTAAAAATATAGTCTCAAATATTTTAGAGATTATTATTTTAATTCTATATTTTTAATAAATAAAATTATAATTTATTATCAATATATAATAAAATATAAATATCTTTTTTTAATTAATAATAATTATTAATATTTTTATTTATAAGAAAATACAAATAATAATTTATAAATTTTTTAGAAAAGATTTTTTAATTACAAAGTAAATTAATTAATTTTTATAATTAAAATATATTATTATAATATAAATATTTAATTATTATTTATAAATTAATTTATATTAAAATTTAATTGAATAATAATTATTTATTTTTATTAATAAAATTTAGTTTTATTTAATTAAATAATTAAATAGTATTTTATTACTGAATTTTTTATTGTATTATTCAAATTAATACTTATATAAAAATATAAATAACAAAAATAATATTTGTAATATTTATATTAATAAAATTAAAACTTTTAACAAATTAATTTATAAGATTAATAATATTAATTTATAAAAATTAGTAATATAATATTATAATTATTTATTATAAATATAATATATATCTTTAGCTAAAAATAAAAAAGCTTTATAGCTTTTTTTATTTAAAAAATATTAAGTTTCTTTTATTTAAAGAATTTTTTATTAAGTACACTTATTTAAAATTTTTTTATTTTAATTAATTTTTATATAATATAAGTCACTTAGTTATCACAATTAATCAAAGTTTTTAAGATTTATTAACTTTATAATTTGAGTTTTCCAGTCAAAAAAATATATAATGATATAAAGTAGTTGATAAACTATTAATTTACATATTTTCTAATTTTTTTGAATTATTTTGAGAGCTCTAATATAATTTGAAGTTAATTTTTTTGTATAATAATTAAGTAATTTATATTATATAATAATATTTTTAATATTTTATAATTTTTTATTTATTATAATTAAATAAGTTATAATATTATAATATAATTTTGAGTTAATAATAATTAAATAATTATTATAAACTCTTAATTAATAATAATTAAATATATTATTAATGGATTAAATTTATTTATACTATTAATAATATATTATAATACTTTTTGATAAAAATTATTTATTAATTTAATATATTAATTATACTTTTAAATATTTATTAATAGTTTTTTAAATATATTATTATAATGATTTTTAAAGATTTGATAATTAAAGAACTTTTCAAAAATAGTAAAAAATACAAAAATTTCTAAAAATAATAGAAAAATATTAAATTAATAAAAATAGTTTACTTATTTAGTTGCATAATATTATATTATTATAAAATTAATATTATTTTTAAATCAACACTATTATTTTCAAATTAATATTACTATTTTTTTAAAATTAGTACAAATTAACTAATTATATCTTATTATTATTATATTATTAATATTTATTTTTATTTTTATTTCATCAAAAATAGTTGTTTAACTAAAATAATTTGTTTAATTAAACTTTAATTTTGTTATTTAAATCATTTTATAAATCTTAAGTGAGATCAAGAAATTAAATATTAATTTATTTAGAATTAAATTTTTAATTTAATTTTAAATTTTGAAAAAACAGAATATATTTTTTTGAATTAAATATTTATAATATTTTAATTTACTAATATAGAAATATTAATATTATTTATTTTAATTAATAATTTTTATTTAGTTTAATTATTTTTTGAACATACTCTCTTAATCTCTTTTTTTATTTTCTAATAGAATTATTTAATAATTTCTATCAAAATTAATATAAACTTAAATATAGTATATAATATTATTATATTTCTTATTTTGATAGGCAAAGTATTAACTAATTATAGTAATTAATTAAGAATTATATTAGAGTAATAATAGTGACTATATATATTTGAGAGAGTTAAATACTAAATGATTGAAAGAGAGTATTAAAAAGAAATAGATTCTGATACTTCAACTAGTTGAATAAGTATTTTATAATTTAAAAGTGCAAATGATTTATTAAATTACAAAAAATGACTTACACTAGTTCAGTAAGTTAAAGTTAAGTAAATAATTAATTAAGAATAATAATAAGCAAAAGATTATTTAGAAGTATTAATTAACTTCTATACTTTTATTACTTTCAAAATTATTACTCAGATTTTTATTATTTTATATTAAATTATATCTGTTTAAATATATATAAATATAATACAGATCTACATGATGAATAACATTACTTAAAAACAATTATAAGATAAATTTAAAAGAAGTGTAATTTCAAAAATTGATAAGTATAATACTAATTTAATTTAAGTAATACAATTTAAATTAGAGTGATATTAGTATTATATTAATTAATATTAAATAAAATTAATTTAAAAATAAAATAAATTTAGATCTAATAATATTATAATAAAATAAATAATGTGATATTAAAAAAAATTAATTGATATTTTTGATAAATTATATAAAAATTAAATAAATTAAATAATTAAAAATAAAATTATAAATAGTGTTACCGTTTTGATGGGGCTTT
>CAJVPL010002022.1:0-10674 GCA_910591945.1 Ambispora gerdemannii
TGCTCAGAAAATTTCTTGGCGTTACATGTAATTTTTGCCGAGATAGGAGGGGTCGGATACTTATGATTTGTACTGTATGTTAAGCTTGGCAATTAATAGTAACGATAATAGAATGCATAACAATTTAATATTTGTCTATTTATGGACATACGAATTCCAAATCTGTGAAAGGATCAAAGTTAACTAATTGTTACAAAGATATTAATGTGCTTATGATATTAGTAATTAGTAACGTCTTATTTACAATTAATCAATAAGCATTCGCTCAATCAAGGAAAAATCTGAATCGTTGTTATTGTTGGTATTTTTATGAGTCCAAAGTTTCTCAAAGATATTCGAAATATAGACAGAGAGCGAATCACCGTGCAAGCTTGTTATTTGATTTGAATCTTTAAATATATTTGATTCCAGTAGGGATGCAATATTCTTAATTGTTTCGGCTAAATCAAAATAATATTAATTAAAGAAAAAATAAAGCAAATGAACATACATGTAAAATAGACAAATTACCTGTAAGAGCTGTGCTTAACTTTCCTTCACTATCAGCACTACAAGTAATAATCTTATCCAACATCCATAACAAATAATATCCCGTGTCTTTTAATATCATCTCTTCGCAAATACTTATATGATCGTCATCGAATTGCTGTTTATGTTTTTCCTTAGAAAAAGTCGAATCATGATGAAAAGTGTGCTCAGAAGCAGATTCATGTACAATATCTTTCTTTATTAATCGGCTACACTCTTTTGCAGCAACAAAGGCAACAGGTTCCTTAAGTCGTGGCTCTACATTTGTGCATAGATTCACCAGTATTTGTGCTATTAGCTCTCTTGGATCTTGATCCTTGTTGGGAAGAAGTTTGTTATTTCCCGCGTAAGTCTCGGGGTTGTGCTCTTGAAGCGCTTCGTTAAATACTATTTTTGTTAGCGGATAGATAGCACGTATTAATGTAGCTAATGCGTTTGCTAAGGTGCTAAGAATGTCATCGTATTGTGATGCAGGTAACGTAGGCAACCGAAGAAATTCTTGATTTCAAAGAAAATAATATTATATTTAGAAAGGATTAAAAAAAATCAATTCGAGTTAACGATAGAAAAGATTACCTAACAACTTTTTAGAGATGTTGCCAAAACTTTGAACACACGAGGAATATGTCTGCCATAAATTGTTGCAGGTCTTGTTACTTGTTTTTATTATAGAAAATAAAGCGGTCAATTTAAAATTTATATAATTTATAATTTTTATTATTGTTTGTGGAATGACAGAGTCCTGTGCTGACATCACAGTCGCCTGACGAAGATTCTTCATTTGCTGTATGAAGGACATTGCTTGCATGATATCAAACAATTCCCATGGACCTATTAAAAAATAATGCTTGGAAAGACGAAGTCGAGATAAATATCATTGCGATTAAAATATCAAGGAAATTACGTCAACCTTCATCGCCGGCATTAATTTGGTTTATTATTTGGGCGTCTGGATCGATGTACTCGAAAAATGATGTGATTTTATGGTTGTCTATTGCAGTCTTTTTGCTCTGTTTTTTGTTGGTAGTTGTTGTCGTGGTCGCTAAAACTGTTGATGATGCACGGTTATGATCTTGTTGTGGTTTTGTTTTTTTACGTCTTGCAGTGGTTGTGGCTGCAACCTGAGGAGTTTGTTTGGCATTTTCCAATTCTATTTATTATAGATAAATAATGGATCTTAGTCATGGAATTTTACATTATTCGCGCCTGATCATAAAGTCTCATAAATTCTTCAAGTCACCGTCGTATTGTTAATATTACCGATTTCAAACACGCATAATCGTTGCTTCAGACGTTCTACTTCATGCTCCAACTCGAAAGCACGTTTTTTCCAAGGATTATGTAAAATATCAGGATTAGAAACTCTTTTCGGCTCTTCTACTTCTCGAGAATCTTTTACGGAAAAGACATCGTCATTTGGAAGGTTATTATTGGTGATAAGCTTGTCTTCTTCGAAGGTACATTTCCGTTTTAGCTGCTGTTTTACGGCTTCCACAATGTCCCTTTTACATTTTGCTACTCCCGTTGTTGTTGTTGTTGAACAGTTTATTGAACATTTCACAAAGTCGATGTACTCTACAGAGAAACGTGATAAGCTTTCATTCTGTGCAATGGTAAAAAAGCAATCCGGAAGAAAACCCAAACCTTTTATTGTAAATTGCGATGGCTTGTTTCGGAGGATTACCAATGCCTTTTTGAAGAGAAATGATTCGTTTATTTACTTCGTTTGATTGGAAATGCGAAGAATCAAATCTACACAAGAGCAAAAAATACCAAACATAGCCTCAACCTATTGTAGTGAGTGTCGACTGCCGGATCCAGCAAAATAGGTGAAGAATTTGTCACAGAAGAACGGGACATTATTATTTTTTTCGGTGTAACAATTACTTTTTTTTTGAATATTTAATTCGCGATGATCACAAAAAATTAGTTCACGTCGTTAAATATGAAGTCCACGAAAAAAACAAACACGAACCAAAAGGCAGTAGCGGCCTTTGTTCGAACTCATTTTACTTGTATACAATATAAATATCAGTACTTACGTAGATATTATATATCAATATAAAATGAAAAGATTCAAGTCTCCTTCAACTATTATTGATAAGTACCCCGAGCTCAAGTGTTTAGAAGAGACAAAGAGAAAACTAAAGCAAGAAATTTCTAACGTAGAAGAATCCATTCGAAACGCCAAAATTGTGTTAAAATATCAAGAAAAGGTACTTTAAGCTCGATAACTATTTTTATTTTCCAAATCCCACAAAGAGATTAATTACTCTTAAGCAATTTTATATTACTTTTATAACAAAAAGAATGAAGATGCCACTCTAAATAACCTGATATTGAAATGGCGTCGCGCAAGTCAAGAAGCTGCAGAGTTTCTGTTCTCCAAATTTCAAGAGGCTCAAAATTCAAGTTTTTTACAAAACAACTTTTATTCGAATAATAATCGGGGAGGATCAAATAGCAATAGTAATTGGGGTTGGGAGGATTATTATGGTAGTAATAACAAAAATCGAAGAGATCGGGGAGATGGTGAAAATGAAGATGAGGATGAAGAAGAACAAAGCGACAGTGATGGTAATAGCAACAGCCAAAATATAAATATGAAATCAATGCTTACACAGTTTGGTGTTGACATTGGGTTGATTAAGTGGGATGAAGATCAAGAATCCTTTCTAGAATAATTATTTATCAATGATTCTATCTATCTGCTCATTTCTATATAATTGTTACAAAGCGAATTGCAATAAAATACTAGGAATGTAGAAATATATTAAGACACAAAAATAAATTATCTAGATACCACCGCCTTCTTCTCAAACCCCACCTTTACCTCTCTTCTTATTTATGATCGATTTATTGCTTATGAACTCGTTGCTAATCGTTCCAAATCTTGAATACTGGAAATATTTCCATTTAAATCTTTATATACACCCAAAAACTCATTTAAGACACGATCAGCATCATCGGTCTCTTTAAAATGCTGTTGCAAGAAACCACGTAAATCCCGCCAGAACTTTGGATCTTTTGCCGTACCTGTTCCCGAGTCCGAGAGTCGATTATTGCTCGTAGAGGTTGTAGTGGTCGTGGTAGTAGTGATGGATGAAACAGCAGTTGGTAAAGATACTGATGATGAGGATATTGTCGAGGTAGTTTCAGCAGGCGAAGAAATTGAAATACCACCACCAATACTACCGGCTTTCTGTACCAAATGTATAGTGGTATCATCGGTGATATTGTAATCCGCCAGCGTTTTTGTATCGATCAACGCTTTTCCCCTTAGAATCAATCGTTGATTCGCTGGACTTAACTGCGCAAGTGGTCGAATTTTTTCTTTTAGTGCGACGATGGTGTCAGTTTCGGCTAATTGAATCGTATAAACTCCTCCGCCTTTTAATGATTTCACATTTACTTTGATCAATTTGCCTTCTTATTTATATAATTATTAGGTCAATTAATGCTTGTTATATTAATTCAGATTGAGAATCAATTATTTATAAAAATAACCTTGTGCATTATTAGAATCACTGCTACTGGTGGCTGGGACAGTTACGCCGCCAGTTTGCGCTTTGTTCTTTGATTTGTTGAGGAGAGTCTATACAGCATAAAAAGCGATAAGTTAAACAGTAGACAGTAGGAAACTTCTCAAGCAAAATATATCGATGATACCTTAATGACAGGTTTAGGTCGAGTTTGAGCAGGAGGCGCAAAATCCTGTGGATATTTTACAGCACGAGAACTTAGTGTTCCCAAGATTTCAGTGGCAAAAGCAGTTTGGTCTACAAGATTCATTGTGTGGGTATTGATAATCTAATCAATGTTGTCGTAGATTTTAAATGTCACCCAAATTATTGACATTTAGACTATATTTGGTCCCAAATCATTTTCAGCCAATCAAATTTGACTTTGTTATCTCGTGACTTTAAACAAATGCAACTTGGGATTTTGATAAGTCCTACGACAAATAAGGAGAACTAGATAAATACTGTTTATTCTATATATAACATTATCGTTATCGTTCACTAGAATAGAACAATCTAGTATTCGCTGCAGTGTAATCGACCTTCATTTAGGTATTTAGTTGCGAGATAACGATAATTTTAGTTTTTAACTTTAAAAAACTTGCAACAAAATAATGAAAATATCAATTCACAGAAATTCCATAAGACATAGTTCATTCCTAGCATCGAATTTGCGTAGAACATCAATTATTCAAGTTAATTTGAATAATGCAAGAAATTATATTGCTCAAGTTCAAATTGAACCAGTATTTCGCACTAATGAAGTCAACCGAGATGCAATAAAGGTATTGGATGTTTGAATTAAAGTTTAATGAAAAGCCAGCGTATAATAATTACTCTTTTCTAATAAGGCAAAAATCGCCACCATAGAAAAACAAAAGCCTTTCAACAACTTCTTGACTGACAAATTTCAAAGAAAACATACGTATCTTCGAATTTCACTCACCGAAAAATGCAATTTACGATGTAAGATTTTGTTCCTTTAATTTATCCTTTGCATATTGTCTTTGAAATTGACGTGATAATTTGAAAATTGTAAAGGTACATATTGCATGCCTGCCGCTGGTGTTGAATTGACACCCAACGAGAAACTCTTGACGTCAGAAGAAATCATTAGGTTGGCAAAGTTATTTGTTTCACAAGGCATTAATAAGATACGACTTACTGGAGGGGAGCCTACGGTGCGAAAAGACATTGTTGAATTAGTAGGTGAATATCTTTTAGATGGCGATTCATGTTTAATGTCTATTTATCAATAATATTTGACGTTTATTAGGTGAATTGGGACGATTGAAACCTTTGGGACTTGAGACACTTGCCATGACATCCAATGGTATAGCTCTTAAACGCAAATTACCACAACTTGTAAAGAATGGACTCAATCTTCTTAATATTAGTTTAGACACCTTGGATCCATTTAAATTCGAATTGATTACGCGTCGAAAAGGTTTATTTCATAGTTCTCTTTCAATTTCAATCTAAACATTTTGGGGAACAATCGATTCGATTCTTTTTCTTCTATGATTAACAGGTTTAGAACGCGTGCTTGAAGCTATCGATCATGCTGTTGCCTTAGATTTTTCTCCTCCAAAAGTAAACTGTGTCATTATCCGCGGTGTAAACGACGGGGAATTCTTGGATTTCGTGGAATTGACGCGTAATAAACCTCTCGACGTTCGATTTATAGAGTATATGCCGTTTGACGGTAAGTTTTTTTCGAGTAATCTATTATTTGAAGTGATCTTAGCTATGATGATTTGACTTTTAGGTAATAAATGGAGTCAAAATAAGTTGGTTCCTTATCAAGAACTTTTGAAGACGCTTTTTAATAAGTATCCTGATGCCAAACAATTAACGGATGATCCGCATGATACTTCCAAGGTAATACTGGCTAAATAATATTCTACAATTGTTGATATGAGACATTGAATATGTTATTGATAATCATGTAATTCTGTAGGCTTACCGTGTACCAGGATTTTCGGGAAAAATTGGATTCATTACGTCAATGTCCGATCATTTCTGTGGAACTTGCAATAGACTTCGAATTACTGCTGATGGTAATCTAAAGGTAGATTGCGTCTCAATGAAATTAAAAATTTTGATTCAACATAGAAATTAAACGGTAATAATACTAATGTGTTTGATTAACCAACAAAAAGGTATGCTTGTTTGGAAATACAGAAGTCAGTCTACGTGATTTATTGCGAAATAAAGTGCCAGACGAACAAATCTTGGAATTTATCGGAATGGCTGTTGGCAACAAAAAAAAGCAGCACGCTGGTATGTTTGAGCTGGCCGCAGCTAAAAATAGACCCATGATTTTGATAGGTGGGTAGTTGATTGAATCAATAGAATCAAGGTGGGTGGTGGATTATTATTTATGTGATTTGTTAATAATTTTCGACGGTGTTTTTCAACTATATATGTATGTATGATCAATTAGTGACTGGATTGAATTATTTTACGCGACTACAAATGTCTCCGTCTCATCCATATCCATTCAATTCGCGATTACAGCTAAAAAATTATACAAAACACCGAGATCTTCGCTTCTATACTACAAAAAAACAATTTAAAAACAATTTATCAACTTCTATTGCTGACAATACAAATTCAAATATCGATAGCAGCACTAGTCTAAGTCACATTAATAGTTCAACTGGCTCCGCCTCAATGGTAAACATAACTCAGAAATCTCCGACCTTTCGCACCGCCACAGCACAAGGCAAAGTAATCATTGGCGAAAAAGCATACAAGCTCATTCGTGAAAATAATCTAAAAAAAGGTGACGCATTATCCGTAGCACGAATAGCAGGTATTCAAGGAGCAAAAAAAACCAGCATTCTGATCCCGTTATGCCATCCTCTCTTACTTTCTCATATCTCGGTCGAGATGAACTTGTTGGATTATGAAAATGCTGTGGAAATTATAGCCCGAGTAGAATGTGATGGGAAGACGGGCGTGGAAATGGAAGCGTTGAGTGCTGTTTCTGTTGCCGCTTTGACTATTTTTGATATGTGCAAGTCAGCAGGAAAAGGAATGATAATAAAAGATATTCGGATTATGGAAAAGACGGGTGGTAAGAGTGGAGTTTGGCGCAATGAAGATCCAGTTGAAGATATTTAATTTATTTTTTTGTCGTATCATATTTATTATCTGTATAATACTTTAGAATCAGTAATTTTTATTGGCATTTTTTGTATAATTAAATCCATCGAACAATAAAAATCAAATATTGAAAAATAAAATTAATTCTAGCTTTCAACAGCGACAACAGAAGGAGGAACCTCCACCTCAACCGATTTATTAGATTTGTTTTCTGACAAGACAATTGTACATTTTTTATTAATGTTTATTTCTAGCACGAGTTCAAATTGCAAGTCACCTATTTTGTTACTTGGTTTTAACTCGGTTAATACTATTTCCGCTAGCAATTTTTCCGGCACTATTTTCGGTTGTTCTGTTGTTGTTGATGAAGGATCCCCCATTTTATTCTCCAATATTTCCGCTTTATTTATAATTGCTTCTACTTTTTTATCTTCATCATCTTTGTTATCATCACACTCAGCCTTTACTACACTTTGTTGCGGACTACCCTCCCAAACAGCAACATATACTTCTTTCTGAGCCAACTCCATGTTCGAGAACTGCACTACCCGTCGAACAGGCAATGGCGTATTTTCTTTCACAATTGTCACGAATTGTTCATGCGCATTCAAGATACCGATTACTTTGGTGAGATGTGGGACGTTGGTGATTTCGCGATCGCTAATAATGTCTTGAATTTGATAACCTTTTATTTTTAGCTCTGAGATTAAGGCTCCTTGGTATGCACATCCGTAGGCGACTACCTCGTCTGGTTCAAGGTCGAGGCGAATGTGGGTTTCGGGATTTGGAAAGATTTCACGGAGTTTTGTTTGGAGTTTGGGGATTCGGCAGGAGCCTCCGACGAGAATCACCTACATTAAATTGAACGATAATATAGCATTAATCTGTTTTTATTATTATAATTATAACAAAAGTTAGACAAAAATATAAATAAAAGTTACCTCATCTATTGAATAAGGCTCCAATGAATTCTCTTTTAACGTGTCTCTAATAACATTCAAACACCTCGTAAATAACTTACTCGCCATAATCTCAAATCTCGTCCGATTAATCGTTCCATGAAAATCAACTCCATCCGCCAGCGACTCCACCGAACAAGGAGCATTTAAACTACTCGACAAAGTTTTTTTAGTAGATTCAACTGAGGTGCGTAATTTTGCCAACGCCCGTTTGTTATTCGAAATATCAATTTTTGATTTACGTTTGAATTCGTTAGCGAAATGCGTCACTAGCAATTGATCAAATGCCACGCCGCCTAGAGTTGGATCATGAGTGCTTCCCATTATTGTATAAATACCGGAACGTACTGATATAATGGTTACGTCGAGAGATTCTGAACCAAGATCCACAATTAGTGCCGTGGTGTCGTTTCCTGTTATCGCAGATGGATTATTTAAAGCATTTGTTTCTTGTGATGATGACGATGATGACAATCTAGAGGAAGATGATTGTTCGCCTAATTGATATGCTAAAGCAGCAGCAACCGGTTCATGCATTAATTGAAGTACAAGCAATCCCGCATTTTCAGTTGCTTTTTTTAACGCGTCACATTGTGATTCAGTAAAATATGTTGGAACGGCCAATACGACTCCAATCACATTCTGTCCTAAAAAATTCGCAGCACTTTCGCCAAGCAGTGTAATATATTTTGTCAGGATTTCAGAGACAGTGAATGTTGTCTCTTGATCTTTGTATTCTACCGTGTATGCTGGTTCGCCATTTTTTTCTATCAGTGAGGCGGCGTCATTTGTGATGTTGTTTGTCGAGACTAATTCTTGGTAGCTTTAAATTTGAACAATTAATCAACTACGTCAAATAATCTAATTCAAAAGTATTGTAGAGATGGATAAAAGATATTTACTTACCTTTTGCCTATTAAATTCCTAAACTGCGTGATTGTGTTCTTTGAGTTACGTAGTAATTGAGCTTTGGCTTGAGACCCGGTAAACTATGACCAATAAATCAATTTTGTATACAAGAAGCTTTGAAAAGATTGGATTTTAGATTTTTCTTATAACATTCTTGTACCTCTTCGTCACCAGAAAATGCGACAACCGTCGGTATTTGCCTTTCACCGTCTTGATTCGCTATACAATCCGCACGACCATCCTTTTACATAACCATAATACATTATTAATTCAAGATTAACTGAAATTACTATTATTAGTTATTCACGAATTTACTCATTAGTTTCAACAAAAAAAGGAAGGCAACACCTAACTAACTAACTTGTAGCGTTTTTAGATATCAGCTTCCCATCCGTTTGAATTTTACCTTATTATTTACAGCAATGCTAGAATAACTCTGCCCAATTCGTAAACCAATGACTAGATTCTGTAGTTGTGAGGAAGGAGTACTTAACTCCGACATTTTTATCAAATTTCTAAACACATTTATGTTTAAGCGTGATAAGTAAACGAAAATGACAACTACATGTCAAACCTCGATATAACGAACCTCGATTAATTAAATCTGAAAAAACGCACCACCTTCAAAAAAAATTTTGGTGTAGGGGATCATGATCTCCCACATTAAATAACAAATTCATCGACTACATGTATTTTTTATATCGATATGGATAATAACGATAGGTCAAATTTAATGTTTAGCGTTAGCAAATCATTAGTTATAACAAGGAACATATAATAATTGGATGTATATACATGTATTCCAGTTCACCGTGCTCAAGCTCGATATATGCTAGTTTTATATTATTTATTTTTCAGATATTGGATGTCACTCATTACCATACCATATCAAAAGCCTTATCAATCAAAATGAAAACCACCCTGATCATTCACCAATTTGTCTATTATCCAAAAAATTCTCTATAATCAAAAATGGAATAAGGCTTAATATGAAATTTGTATTTACCAAGTCATCTCGAAGAATTAGGGATTATATTAATAAATCCACCTCATCGATCTGTTAATAATAACCACCACACGACCATGTGAAATGCACAGCAGATATCTAAATATCGAAATAAAACTTTACATGTTTGTTTATTAAGCAAAATAAGGTGGCTCAATTTCAAATTTGATGACTAGTATGAATATTAGATTTTAGCTTTATGTAAAGCATGGGTTACCATCAACCAAAGACACGAAATCTTTCAGAAGCTTCAAATGAACCGGCCCATGAAATGCCACCACATATACCCTTCCCAAGCTAGGATGTTGTCCCAACACCGTACTACGATGGTTTTCGAATAACCTTGCAATAGCATTATCCAGTAATTGCATATTATTGAAGGCAAAAACTGAGCTCGATTGCAGGCATGAGGCATTAGGAAATGGGTTATTATTTGGATTATAGCCAGGGGTACGAAGGATTACTGATCAAAAAAAAATTAAATTAGAAAACCCTTTAAAAGAGATAATATAATATTTACAAACATACTTTGCGCGACGTTATTCTCTGTAATATTTCGGCTAGCAAGGCCCAGCTGATTATATTCGATGATCAACAGAGAATTATTGCAGAAACTTTCATCGTCACACTAAACCCTTTT
>CAJVPL010002023.1:0-10673 GCA_910591945.1 Ambispora gerdemannii
AATCATGTGATCTGGATTGAATTAATCCGGCTTGGATCTTTAAATCACGTGAAACTACCTTGCTTTAGTGGACCCCCGTTTTGGGTATCTTTACTATTATTAGGGGGATTTTCAATAATTATATTGGGTATGTAGGTAGAATGAGACGAATGATAAATAATTTACATCAAAACATGATTTTTATCACTAGTGTCGACTTGGAAAGAAATCAAATCAAGACATGAATATATTATCTTCATCTTCATACCAAATTTTTCGAAAGTGTCGTCCACTTCCACTTTTTCGGTATCTATTTACTAGTCCAGTATGCCACAAAGGAAGGAAAGGATATTTTGAAAGATTAAAACGCGAGAATCCTCAAAAACCCAGAACCGTGCCTATTTCCCAAAT
The DNA here is from genome assembly GCA_910591945.1 of Ambispora gerdemannii. Classification (NCBI taxonomy): domain Eukaryota; kingdom Fungi; phylum Glomeromycota; class Glomeromycetes; order Archaeosporales; family Ambisporaceae; genus Ambispora; species Ambispora gerdemannii. Next base: position 391 of record CAJVPL010002023.1, read on the forward strand.
AGACCCGAATGCCAGTGACGAGTACTTCAAAATAACATTACGACGTTCTACCATTGGGCTTCCTGAAAAAATACGACGTATAGTAAAAGCACTTGGTCTGAAAAAATTACATAGTACAGTTTATCGTGAACAACGGCCAATAATTGCCGGAATGATTTTAAAAATAAAGGAACTTGTCGAGGTGGAAAATGTGCCAAGCATCCCTGAAGATACAAGTAATAGCCCGGATCGAGGTTATGTGATTATTAAAAGAAATAGAGTCAATTCAAAGTAATCACAGGACATTATTTTTTATTGTTATATAAAATTAAATGTTTGTTATTACATGGCAAAAAATTGTTAAGCAGGAAGATTAAATTCTTTTGGCGATTCAAATGTTACATGAACTTGCGCAGAACGTGCAAGTTTAACAATTTGTGATAGTTTGACAGCTTTGATGGCTGCCTCATCAAAATCGTCAGTAGAGATTATGCGAATATCTGAATTTGCGATTAATTCTTTTGCAGCCTTCACTTCAGTGCCTTTTTAAGGAATAAAAAATTCATTAATATAATTTTTAAATAAACAATAAGATTCACAAAAATTTAGTATACCTTGCAATCTTAAAATAATCGGAATGTTAAGCGATAATTGTTTGGTAGCTTCGAGAACACCTTGTGCAATAATATCACAGCGCATAATACCACCAAAAATATTTACGAATATGGCAGTAACATTGGGGTCAGCTGAGATGATCTTGAAAGCTTCTGTGACTTGTTTAGCAGTGGCACCGCCACCAACATCCAAAAAATTAGCGGGTTCTCCACCATAAAGTTTTATGATATCCATGGTCGCCATTGCCAATCCAGCACCATTAACTGAAATTTTTAACGTTCAAATGATATATAAATCAGAAATTAGCGGTAATAATCAATCAGATTTTTTCAAGATTACCTAAACAACCAATTTGACCATCTAAACCAATATAATTCAAGTCGTAATTTGCGGCCTCAACTTCTCGAGGATCTTCTTGCTTAGTGTCACGTAAGTCAAAGATATCCTTTTGACGGAACTCGGCATTATCGTCAAAGTTAATCTTTGCATCCATCGCCAGAACTGTGATTTATTATGTTAGTAATTATTGTTACCCTAATTCTTGGTATTAAAATGATGCAAGTTCATTACCTTCATGATCAGCAGATTCTGCTAGAGGATTTATTTCCACCTGTGTAGCATCTTTTTCAATGAAAAGTTTGTAAATTCGAGTAAACAGCTCGGCAGCCTAATTATGGTAAATTAAGTCACGTCGAAAAAATTCACAATTCAAAATTTTGGCAAAAAACTAACGATAATATTGTGTACATACATCATCAGAAATCTTGGGAGAAAAACCCAATTGTTCGGCCAATTTCTTCGCATCGTCTTTTTTCAAACCAACATTTATATCAACCGGTAGTGTTATAATAGCCTCGGGACTCTCAGCTGCGACACTTTCAATATCAACTCCGCCTTGAGAAGAAGCAACAACAACTGGCCCTTGAGATTTTCGATCTTGCAATATCGCAAAGTAATATTCATGACGAACATATTTTCGCTCGACAACAAAAACCTTTAATGAATGAAAATTACATTTTAGAAATCTTAGGTAAATTGATTGAACATTTTTTTGACAACCAAGAATCAAGCTTACAGAGTTGCATATTTTGCCACCAGGGCCAGTTTGTTTTGTTACAAGTTTATGGCCTATCATTTTTTCAGCGCATTTCTTTGCTTCTGTGGGACTAAATAAATGATCATTAATTCTTACTTAGTATGGATTGAATTATTATGACGAACTTAAATATAATGCAAGTAAAACATACGAGTTAACGATTTTTACACCACCCTTTAGACCACTATCGAAAGTACCTTTACCACGACCACCAGCAAGAACTTGAGCTTTAATGACCACGTCTCCTTCTTCTTTACCTAATTCCGGTCACAGCATTGCCAAAATTTGATCAAAAAACACCATGGATAGCTCGATTTCATTCAAAATAAGCTAAAGATTCCACAATGCTCGAAAGTCACAACTTTTATACTTTGTCTCAAGTTCAGCAAATCGAGTTTTTTTCAGATGCTGAAATTATACTTGCACCGCTTACCAAGTTTCTCGGCAATTTCGTAGGCTTGTGTTGGAGTTTTAGCGACAAATCCTTTTGGCGTATTCACACCGTACTTGTTCAACAAGTCAATTGATAAATATTCATGAATGGCAAGGAATCGTTTTTGTTGCCCTTTAGAGAGCTGTTTGAGAGATGAAAAGCATCAAAATTATTGCAATTATATTGCTGAATCAAACCTAGGAAAATGTCACCTAACCAAAGAAGCTTGACTTGTCAGGGATTTCGTTAATTTCAACGAGCGAAACATTTTTTTTGAACAATGATAGAATTACTGTTACCGAAAACTATTATTTTTTTATGTGTAACCTTTTGCAGAAAATTTCGTTAAATGTTAATTTCACATGTTCCTCTAACTGTTATGTATATAAAACGCTGAAAAAATATAATTTTCGATGATTGCTTCAAACTTTTTTTGCCATTTTGACAATAATGATAACGATAACTTGTTCGTTATATATTATCGTTGCCATTTTTGACAATAATGATAACGATAACTTGTTCGTTATATATTATCGTTATCGTTATTAAATAATTTCGGATTAAAATCGATACGGGTCCGGCCAGCGTTATTACTGGACTGGATTATAAAATTACAAAGTTCAGTGGCGCAATATTGGGGTCCGGATAACATTTTCACCAGATACTTTTTTTAGTTAACAAAATGTCTACACAGAGTAATATTCCCAATACTAACATTCGAAAAAAGGCAAAGGACATTAAACCTAAAATAAAAAGACCCGAAACAGAGGACCAAAAGGTCCAGAAAAAACTCAGCAACATTCTCATTACACAAATTTACCGCGAGAACTCTGCGAACGTCGCGTACAAATGCATTGAAACATTGTTGAAGGTGATAGATAATATCAAGAAGGATCCCCTCGAAGTAAAATACCGACGGTTGGGAGTGGACAAACCGCTGGTCAGGAATAATTTGAGAAATGTCAAAGGTGGCATGGAATTCTTGGTGGCGATCGGGTTTCGACGGTCGGTAAAGGATTTCAAAGGTATGAATGATCTTTGGTGTCTTCTTGTTTGGTACAACATTTGCAAATTTCATTCATTTGTTTGTTTATAATGTAAAAAGAGGTTTTCTCGCTCGAAATTCCAAAACCCGCCGACAATAGTAATGAAATTGATGACGATAAATTGTGGATTCAGACTTCAGATCTGGAAATTGCTCATGAATTGCTACAAGAAAGCCTCAATAAAGCTCTAGAACGAAAAGAAACACACGAACGAATGTTAGAGAAGGAAAAACAAGAAGAGGGGAAACGTAAAGAGGAAGTGTTAAAACAAATCGAGGAAGATCGGGAGGCGAGAGCTCAAGCAAGAGAACGTCTTCAATTGAGAAGGAAACATGAACAGGAAGAGAAAGAGAAAGAAAAGAAGGAAGAAATGGAGCAATCAAGACAGCGAGAAGATGATCTGGACAGAGAACAAGCAAATCTTAATACGGGGTTCAAACTTGGCGAATTGCAAAATCCAAAGTTGGATAATTATGATAATTACGATGACGACAACAATGATATAAATTTTTAATCATTACGCGCGTTGAAATGTATAAATTTATGTGTTACAACTATTTTTCCAAATCTATAAATAAACAATTTGAAATGCCATTTCTCGCACGAAACTATTTTACCATTACTTGTAAAATACACATTACGATTTTCTCTGCTCTTTTGGTTCATGAAAAATTCTCAACACAGTCTTCTAAAAACTTATTTAATAATCATCAAATTCCAATACTTACTTTATCGTCCCAAAGTTCATCTAATAACGGAACCAAAGACGCGTCGTTTAAACGGTTGTTTCTGAGTATGGCATGGTTTAGCTCTGGTTGGTTTTAATTCAATTCGTAAACGAGTTCGCTCGGAATAGCTCTCGTATACTTTATTCCGATTAATGACCAAAAACTATTCAATAATAAAAGCAAGCAGTAATGAGGGTTTAGTAAACAATTTGAAACGTGCAAAAATCATAAACTCTCCGAGAGTTGATGCAGCAATGAAGGCAGTGGATCGAGGAAACTATGTTGACTTTGAACCATATCAAGACTCTCCACAATCTATAGGATATGGTGCTACTATCTCGGCACCGTGAGTACCAAAATCACTACTTATAACTATACAAAGAAATGAAGTGATGAATTTTTCGTTTCATCTTTTTAATTGAATAAAGTCATATGCATGGTTATGCACTTGAGTCGTTAGAAAAGTTTATGCAACCTGGCGCAAAAGGTAAAAGGAAAATAAATTTATTCAGAGATTCGTTTTGGCATCGTTAATGATCTAATCTAATCAATTTGAATTATGTAGTTCTGGATGTTGGTTCAGGATCAGGATATCTGACTGCTTGTATGGCTGAAATGGTAAAATGAGCGCAACACTTAGTAGAATATTATCATTTTTCTTAACGTTAATGCATACCTTGTCTTAGGTTGGACCTGAGGGTACAGCGGTTGGACTCGAGCATATCCCTGAACTGGTAAAATTGGCAGAAAAAAATGTCCAAAAAGATCATCCAGAGTTTCTCGAGTCGAAAAGAATTAAATTTGTACAGGGTGATGGGAGGAAAGGATATCCGGTGGATGCACCTTACGATTGCATGTATGTATTCTCTGGAATTTCCTACAACGTAACACTTTATTCCAATAATTTAACCATTCAATTTAAAGTCACGTTGGGGCCGCAGCTTCACGAACACCACAAGCATTATTGGATCAATTGAAAACCCCGGGAAGGAAAGTTTAATAAGATAAAGTCGCAATTTTGGAATTATAGCTTTCTTATATAGTTGTATGATACATACAGGTTATTTATTCCTGTTGGCACCTCTTCGCAAGATATTTATCAAATTGACAAAGATGAGAATGGCAACATTACCAAAAAACGTTTAATGGGCGTTATGGTATGAAGGATTTTCTTTTTTTTTTCTTTGTCATAATTCTCTTTTTAAAAACGTTTTTCCTCGATATTATCATATAGTATGTCCCACTCACGGATGCGGAAAAACAATTAAATAGATAGATAAGTTTCAAATGAACATTATACATTGATAAGCATACATTTAATTAGGATTAGTGTAGTTTCATCCTATATGAATAAGAGTGCCCAAGATACCAGAGCCTATTGGATAGGAATAAATAAAATTTCATAAAACGCTATTTTTTGAATCAAGTAATGGCCCAATCACAATAGCTTCAACAAAAGTTCCTTTCGATAGTTCAGAAAGCAAGTCGTTTGCTGGCAACTTTAATAACGCATTGCATCCGCGGAGACTCATTAGTCGACTACTTCGTTGAAAACCTGTCGAGTCAGCTTGGAAACTTCCCGTCTCATGATCAAAATGTATAATTACGCGATGAAATTCTGGGCGTGGATCGAGTTTGATAGTCTTGGATAGCTGGAAATTTCTCAGATTATTTAACTTGGATATCTAAATAATTGTTCCTTATTTTTAGAGCAATTACCTGTACATTGATTTTGGGTAGTTCCCAATTCGTGTATCCTGCCATTTTCCTAAGAGCAGGAAGGACAAACACGTAAAATGTCACGACAGCAGACACCGGATTACCTGGCAACGCGAAAACTAGTTTTTCACGCTCATTTGTTGGCTGTTCCCCGTTTAACTTTATGGTGGCGAATGTCGTTGGCAAACTACAATGTCATGATCATTTGAATAAAATGAAGCGTTTAAAATAAATGAAGTACTCGTGTCATGCTTTTTTACCCTGGTTTAAGCTTCACCCGACCAAAATGTATTTTTGCACCTAACGAACGTTCAAGTATTGTCTTTAGAAAATCCATTTCACCCATCGAAACTCCTCCCGTGGTAATTAATACGTCAACTTGTGATAATGCGGACTTGAGTTTTGATTCCAATTCCTCAGGACTGATCGAAGAGTTAATTGTTTAGAAACTATAAAAGAGATAGTAAATCTAATGAAATACTTTACTTGTCTCGACTAATTCCAAAATCCCTGGCTTCAAAGCCGACTGATTGAATAAGTGATAATAAAGTGAGTCGATTGGTATCACGTATTTCTCCATATTTTAATTCGATTGTTTCACTGTGATCAACAACTTCATTGCCAGTAGAAAGAACTCCAATTACTGGACGTCGAAAGACACGGAGCTAAAAATAATACATCGATTTATATTTATGTTATTTATATATATATATATATGTATATATATATATATATATATATGTATATATATGTGTATATATATATATATATATATATATATATGTATGTATGTATGTATGCTGTTATTTAATTCTGAAGCTTACATTTTTTATTCCTGAAGATGCCAATATACCAAGCTCGCCATCCACAGCTGATACAAGTTCACCACAGCGACCAACAGTTTCTCCAATCGCAATATCCGACCCAATTTCCCTAATTTTTTCACCTTCATGGGATTGAACGAGAATTTCCACTAATTCTTCATTTTTGCCATCAGCTGAAGTACGTACAAGGATTGTATCTTCAACCATAACAATAGCCGTTGCGCCAGGTGGCACATAACCTCCTGTTGCAATTCGAGCAATCTGACCGGATTTGAGAGGAGCGACTAAAGCGGATGAGGTAGCTAGTGAGATCGCAACCACCGGATAAGTTCCAGGTCCATCACTTGCTGTTTATATAACGCATTCAGTATAATGGTTGGAGAACGAATTTTGCCCTCAAGAGAATATAAGCGTAAAAATTCATACCCACTACTGCATAACCATCAACTATTGACGCACGATAACCAGGAACATTCTCTTTTGCGTTTACATCCTGAGCGAGAACATAACCAATTAATTTCTCATTAACCGGAACTTCGATCGTTTCTAAGGTCTGCAAATGATCAAAGACAAGTTTGAAGGCGTCGTCGATTGCGATCGCTGGATATGGAGATTTACGATAACGTTTTGAAACTGTAATAAGGGAACAGTATCACATGATTGATTCTAAAACAAAAAAAAAGTGATACAAATTTTTTCTAACAGAAATTTCTACCAGGAGCAGATAAAGAATTCGACAATAGAGTGTTGCTCTCGTGATTGTCAGAACTATGCATGTGCTCGTGGTGCAGACATTGATGAGAATGGTGAGCAACAGTATCTGTTAATTTATGGTCAGAATTCCTTTTTTTTCGCAGCTCTTGATGAAGTTCTTCGCCTGTTCCACCCCTGGTTAATTCAATTGCATGAGGCAAAATACTTAAAACCGCTTCAAAATTTTCTTTTGCTGCTTTGGGACTTCCAGGCAAAGTTAAGATGATGGATTTGCCACGAATGCCACTAACAGGGCGACTTAGTGCAGCAAATGGGGTTTTCGTCAAAGAACTAGAAATCATCGCATGAGTAAGACCCGGCGATAATTTGTCTATTAAAGGCGTAATCGCCTGTTTAGATTTTATCGTAGCAAAGTAATTAGATCGAACGCTCGAAGAGAATTCAACTCTTTGATTTCAAAGAAAACTTACTTCTGGCGTGAGATCTCTGATGCCAAATCCTGTGCCACCGGTAGTAATTACCAAATCTATGTTTTTTTCATCACACCAGATTTTCACAATTTCCTGGATTTTATTGAATTCATCTGGAACGCACGCCGTTTCGTCGATACGAAAAGTCGTTTTTGTAGTCTGCGCTTTCTCTAATAGAGTTTTTAGAGTTGGTCCACTAATGTCTTTACTTGGTTCGGCCGAGGCAGTATCACTCACTGAAATATTTTATTATCAGCAAATAACGATTAGGAGTCGAGTAATAAATGAAGACTAAATAAAAGACAACAAATGTTCTTGCCTGTCAAAATTCCTACTGAAATTGATCCTATTTGAAAATATTGGTTAATAAATAATCAAAGAAAAAGTGTTCGTCAAAGAGAATGATTACCTGCCATATTTTCCTGTACGGTCAACTCTTGCTACAGGAACAGCACTCTTTATAGTAACATTTTAGATACAGTAACGATAATACTGTTACAGACTTTTGGTATGCTATCAGCGTGGCAAATTATATTGATGAGCAATTTATTTAACTCAATTTAGTCAACTCAATTTAGTCGTATGATCAGTTTGCAGGAAGTGTATAAAAAGTTAGATCGAAGGATGAAGAAACGTTATCAAAGATGTAAAAACAATGGAGAAAAAATTGTTTTATTGGAAACGACTATGCATGAGCGTAACAAAGGAGTAAGTATCATATATATTTTCATCAATTATTTTAAATAAACTCGGTTTTCAATGCGATTAGTGTACTTACTACCATCGCCATCACTGTTACTGCAAAATATATTAAAAATGAAAAGTCTACTAAATTTTTTATCATTATCCTGAATTGTGTTATATTTGGGGCTCAAATTTTTATTGAACTTTTAAAATTGTTGAGAGAAGCATTTTTTGTTAATAAATCTTATATAGATATAATAATTATAAAAGATTATTAATAATATATATTATAATATTATTAGTATATTAGTACATAGCCAGAGTTGTGCGTCAAATAATCCAAAAAGAGCATCTAAGATTATTGATAAGCATTTGCAGGATCGAGATTCACTAAGGCAACTGACAATCCCCTTGCAATTAGGTTGGATTGGTAGTGTATTGAGTCTTTCTAATGAATAGAATATGATTTCAGATATGCTAGATATTCTTTCATATTCTGCAATTTTATTTTCTTTTTCTCGATCTCACGTCACAATTTTTTATTTGTATTGATTTATTCCTCATGCTATTTAGTGATTTCTTGCCAAAAGTCTTTTTGTTATACTTGAGCAACTGCTAATATAAAATATCAAGCTCTTTTTTAAGTTGATAATTAATTTCCTTCTCATGATTACATGTACAAATATCTGGAGTTTGGATTTCTTGCTTAGTTATGTCTATGTTGTATATGTGTAATAAATTTTCAAATAATTAACTTTATCATTGATATTTTAATTTTTTTTTGATATTTATTTATTTCATGTCTTAAAAATAACTTAACTAATGAATTCATTATACTGGCTTCTTTCTTTGTTATTGGGTTTCTTTTTTGAGAAATAAAATATATTCAAGCTTCACATACAAGTAATAAAAAATAATTTGTTAATCAAATTTGAATATGTTTTATTAAATTTTATAATATATAGTATCAAAAAAACTTTAATATTGTATTTTATATTGCAAAAAAATTGGAATCTTTCATGAAAATTATAAAGTATATATAGATAAATATTAACAAAAAAATTCTCAAAAAATAATAATCTAAAATATTAACTTGTTAAAAATATTTTAGGTAAATTTTATTTTAAATAAATAAATATATTAAATCAAATAAATATAAATATAAATATAAATATATATATTATAGTAATTATATATTATTAACTTGATATGTTTCTTTTTGAATAGTTTATAATACTTAGCTAACTATATAATACAAATATCAAATAACTAATAATATTATTTAATAAATCTTTTTTTATGATTGTATATGTTCTGATCTTTTTTGCTATTTTTCAAATATATTTAATCCTTTTAATAAAATTATCTATTTATAATTTATAATAATAAATAGCTAATCTTGTATAACTATCAGATTTAAATTTTTGTTTAAGCTCTATATATTTTTTGAAGTTAATATTACAATATCTATTTTTAATACAATTTTTATATTAATATTTTTTCATCTTATAATTATAATATAATTTATATTATATTCTTTTATTACTATAAACAAGCTAATTATAGTTATAATATATAATATTATTTATTTTAATAATATTATGAATGAATTTTTATCAGATTTATATATTAATTTAATATTAATATGATTATATCTAGCTAATTAAACTCAATTATAATATAAATAAATAATATTATTGAATAATAATATATATTATTATCATTCTACCTTTCATCAACTATATCACATTATATTTTTAGTGCAGTAATATTCATTTAAACTTTTTCTTTTATTTTTACTTTTCTATATTTCTTATATTATCCAATAGCAATAATTTACTTTCTTATCCAATTATTTTATATTATTATTGCATCATTTTTATTTAGATTTCATCATCATTTAATTTACCAATCATCTCATACTATTATTATATCATTTTATATTTTAAATCTTATTGGTACTTTATTTTTGTCT
>CAJVPL010002024.1:0-10671 GCA_910591945.1 Ambispora gerdemannii
TATATTTAGTGACTAAAATAAGCCTAGTTATATATTGTTTAACGTTGTGTACGAGAAGTTATTGCGTCGCAAAATTTATCTTTCAAGTGATGCATTACTTTTGAGCGCCACTGTAAATGTCGGATCAACCAAACCGACCCATATTGTCCGGTTTGGTCCTTTGCATTTTCAGGTTGCAATCCAATCCGAAAATTCTGTTCGGGTTATTTTTTTGTCATTCTCAAACCCGGACCGAACCGGCCGGACCATTCGGAACACTAATTTCTCTGCTGTTGCATCGAGTTCGTAAGATCAGGGATATTTATGTATTCATTATATGCATTAACCTGTTCTCACATGAGTTAATGAAATAAATGGATAATAAAGTATAGAAAGAAAAATGAAATAATATATACAGATAACATCAATTAAAAGTGTAGTAACCTTTAATATATATTAATTGATACAAATAGATGCCTAATAAAACATGCATTAAAAGTAACTCATTCGCAATTTCTTTTGAGCTTAAACAAACCAGCACAGGATGTGAATGGTTTTATATATTTTAAAACTGAAAGATTTACTTGTCACCTTTTTTAAATTCATATGAAAACTTGAAACCAGCTAATGAGCTGGTTCACGCGGAGTTTTAGGTGTGAATTTTATGATTCCTGGAAAATCGATTTATATGGTGTTGCGCATCAATTAATTGTTATAATTCCACCTACATGCATGATAATAAACCTTTGGAGCCGTGTTTAACATGCGAAATTTCCTCAAATATTAACGCGTATTTATGGTAAAAAAAAACTATGTGTTAAATATTTTCATGACTTTTATCGAAACTACTAATGAATTAATATTAATTAATAACGCTGTATATAAATTTCCAACACGCGAGAAACTTTATTAAACGAAATATCTCATTTTGAGACTGGTTGTGATCCACTTGGGATTGGACCAAACCGGACCGAACGGACCATTTAACATTTGATGTAATAACTCTAAAATTGGATTGCTAGCAATTTCTGTTAATTTCAAAAATTAGATATGCTCCAAATTGTGATTGTATTTTCTAGTTTAATTGTCCAGAGCGTAGCGAAGGACATTATATTTCTACGACTTATAGTGACAATTGTGATCACGTGGGATTCTGTTCCGTTTTCTTGTCCGCACGCGTAAATTAACCAATTGCGTTCTTTGTTTAAAAATAAGATGCTTATCACGAGTATGAAAATTACGTAATTGGAAACCAATAAAACATAACTCTGGACTTAAAACTGTTTCCGTTTCCTAGTAATAATATATTTTTCCTACAAGTTTACCATGCTTGTATGCAACTTATCAAAGTGTCCTAATTAAGAAAAAGCTTTAACTTTAACATTGATATGTTCAAATTAAAAAACATATATGAATGTGTTTATAGTGAGATACTTTTATTATAACTGATTCTTGAAAAAAGTGATTATAGCAGGCTTTTATATAATATGACTATAGAGAGAATAATTATAAAGTAATTTGACTATATTCAAATTTCTTGCCAGATAATATCTGCCAGAATGTGATTAATCTTGTGCAACATTTTTATTTATTTTGTGACAAAAACAAAAATATCATTATTATATTAGATAACTCCATAAAATATAACTATGAAACTATTAAAAGATTTTGACAATTATAATATTATCAAATTCTCATAAAAAATAGTGTTTCATTTCACTTATATAAATATTACATTATTTCTTACTTTGCAAAAATAATCAAACTTTAATGAATCACTTTTTATAGTAACTAAAATAAAATATAGCTAATATATATATATATATTTGAAATAATATGCAAATTATTTGTAATAAGCGTTTTAGACTTAGTTATATTTAGTAAGCCAAAGAAACAAACTTCAATGAACACATTATTATTATTATTTTGATTATAACTAGCAAAAAAGATATATTTTTTGATAAAATAATTTTATAATTATTTTAAAATATTAATTAATTTCAAATAATTTAAATAATTATACAAAATTTATTATGGTATATAATAACTAAAGTCATTAAACATTTGTATTTTACAAAATGTATAAATTTCTTTATAAAAAAGTAAATACAAAATTTAATCTATGAATATAATAGAATAAACTTTTTCTAAGCATATTTATAAATTAAATTTCTTAGTAAAGATATTTATATATTTTATAAAACATAAATGTTTGATGACTTTAGATATTATATACTATAAGTTTAGAAATTTTTTCTTGCTAGTTACTAATTAAACTTGTACATAATAATAATTATTATTAATTACTTATTAAAAATAAGTAAATAAAAATTATTTAAAATATAAAATTTGAATTATAGTTAAATTTTTTTATAATTATATCTATTTATAATTATATTTTTTTATAATTATCTTAGTTTACTTTCTTATTTATATATAAATATAATAAAATATCTCTTTATAATTATATTTTTTTTATAATTATATTCTCTCTATAGTCACATTTTCTTTATAATTATATCTTTTTATAGTTATATTTTCTCTATAATTACCAAATTTATTTTTTCAAGAGCAATAATTATAGATAAGTTTAATTATATTTTAAAACTAAAATAATTTAAACAGATTATTAATTTTGAATATAAATTTATTTAATAAAAATTATTTATAAAAATATATTAAAAAATATTACTTATTATAATTAATTAATTTGATTTTTTTAAAATTAATAATTTTAAACTTATTAAAATTAATTTATAATTAATTAATAACTAGCTTGATATGATTATATATACTAAAAAACTATTACATTTATAATAAAATATTTATTAAATTTTATATAATAAACAATTTGTATAATAACAAAATCAAATCTTGTATAATCATATAAAAATATATTATATATAGTTATTGATATTGAATTTTTTTTAGTAAACAATAATTTTAAGCTAGTATTCTTATAAACTAAACTAAACTTTTGTTTGAATTTGATTCAAAATTTAAAGTGAATTCAAATCAGATTTGGCTTGAGTTCAAAAAAGATTCAAAGTACTGAATTATTATATAAATTTAAGTTTAATTCAAGATCAGTTTGAGATTATATAATATTATATCAATTTTTGGACAACTTTATTTATAAGTATAATTTATAGTATTTATTAAGAATTAAAAGTTTACTTGATTCTTTGGCTCATTAACACCAAATTTATATTTACAAATAAGAAAAGTTATAATAATGATTCAATTGTTTATGTAAAGAACTAGTAGAATCATTATGTAGATTTATTTTTTAAAAAAATATGAAATAGAATTCTTTACATTCTTTGTCTCATAATTCTTAAGGAGATAAAGAATTCTGGAGCAATTTCTGAAATTCCTCATAAAAAATAATTTCTTTCATTGAAGAATTATTTTTTTTGTTGTAAAATATTTATGCGATTTAAGCCTAATGCATTGGGTGCGTATTAATTCACTTTAATTAAAATACTACATATACTGAGAAACATTAACTGCTGCAAAAATTATTTACTTTCTTATTGTTAGAAATGTCTTTTATCACCTAATTTTAAGGGGAGGGTCATCAGGTTATATAAGATAAATGTAATATTTATGTCAGGTGAGGCGGAAATCACTTGATAAAAGACATTTCCCTAGTTAAACTGTAAAAAAATAAAGGATTTGAACTCTTGAAATTCAACAATATTACCAATTTAACATCTATGGAAAGTGTATAACATGATTAAAGATGGAGGTATAAAAAATTTCAAATGATATGCAGCAACTACATCTTGAACAGTCATAACAATCGGGAAGAATTTTAACTTTTATTTGCGAAAAAAAAATGAATAAATTCGCATATTACGTATTTACGTAGCTGGATATGAAATTAAATTTAAATTCCATTTTTTTGTTAAATCTAGGAAAATTAATATCCACATACGTAATACCGTTTAATCAACATATCGATATGCAAAAAGTTCTGCTTTAATAACGAGCATCTAGAAAAAAGAAGCAGCGAAATTCATTTATATTTCATGCTGAAATAAATTCCACACGTACAATTTCGAAACAATCATTGTCTTTTTGGATACTCCGTCTTTAGACAGCATTCTTTGTTTCCTTGTTTATCAACAATAGATAAAGATTATAAATGTTATAAAGAGGCTAACGAAACCTAAAATAAACAATATGATTCGGGGGTAATAAAAAATCGGATGTTTCTGACAAAGAATTTCTTAAGACCATTGTGCATATGAGTGTGAAAATAAAGTATCTTGGTGAAATGGCAATGAATAAAGAAAAATTGATCGATTGATTGATATCGATACTTTCTACTGCCACGTACTTTCTGTATTTAAATAATTACGTATGTAAATCGATATTGTTTCAAATTTCGTAACACAGCATTTTATGCAAAATTTTAATGCTGTATCACATTTCGACAACAACAATAAATTGTTTTATCTGTTGTCTAGCACTAGCTTTTTTTACTTAATATCGTCGTCGAAGTATGGTATTGTTAATAAGAAGGTCGCATGATTTTAAAAAAAATGAAGACCACAGAGCGGCAGGTAAAAAGTAGATAACAAATAAATTATTTTCATCAATATAGAATACTATTGGAATAATAATAACAATAACATAATATTAAAATCACAATATAAAATCATAATATAAAATCTTACAACAATAACGAATAATGACTCGTATAAGCAAGAATGAACCAGAAATAATAGATGAACTCTATGAATTCTATTCAGACCGGAAAAATCTCGGAGACACTGACGAAAAAATCGTCAAAGATCTTTACGACTGGATAAACATAACAAATTTAAAATACATTTTCCAGATTACAAATTACCATCACATTAATACTCCGAAATACGCATTAATACTTGGATTCTTTTACAATTATGGAATCGGCACAACAGCCGACGAATTGCGAGCAAGTTACCTCTACGAGATAAGTGCAAGTGCTGGATTTGCATTTGGTCAAGCGAGATTAGGCTATTGCTATTATAAGCCAATTGGTCGTGAGAAAAATGATAAGTTGGCGATTTATTGGTGGAAGTTGGCGGCGGACGCGGGAAATGTTAATGCTCAGTATAATTTAGCATCTTGTTATTCTCGTGGAATTGGATGCACTAGAGATTTGGAAAAATCATTTAAATGGTTCGAAAAAGCAGCAGAGAGTGGTGACTTGGATGCACAATTAATGGTTGGAAAATGTTATCATGAAGGTAATATGGGGTAGAAATAATATTGATAATGATGACTTTTTTATCAATAAAATTATAAAAATGGATAATTGATCATCATTTACAAAAAGGAGCTGGTGTAAAGCCCGATGAAAAAGAAGCATTCAAATATTACAAAAAAGCCGCGCTAAACGGATCAATCCGCGGAAAATTTTACGCCGGGTGGTGCTATCAACAAGGCATCGGCACTGAAATAAATCACCGAAAAGCCTATAGTTGGTATCGACAGTCGGCCAACGGCGGAGACCCGTCAGCACAAAATCAGCTCGGAGTTTTGTTTGCGATAGGAAACGGGGTCCGAAAAGATTATCGCGCTGCGTTTTTTTGGTATCAACAGGCTGCCTATGAGCATGATTCCTCGGCACAATTTAATTTGGCAGATTGTTATCGATGCGGTGCGGGAATCCCACTGGACATGCATGAGGCGATAAAGTGGTATCGAAGGTCTGACGCAAATGGAAACGAGTCTGTGAAGGAGACGTTGATTGAGTTGTTTAGCGGGGATTTGAGCATTGAATATTTTTAGATGAGTGGTGGAGGAGAAATATAGATCATTTTATTCATATTATGTTAGATTATCCGTTGCTGAAAAATATTTAAGCATGTACATGTAGAATGTTAATATAACCTACGTAGAAATATCTAGACAATGCAGTTTTTTTATTTGTAGCGCTTGACATTAGAGACAAATTCTTTTTAAATCACGTAAAAATTTGAAGCATATATATGATGACAGACTTATAGTTTTTGGGCGGCTTAGAGAGATAAAAAACTTTTGAATGGTCGAGGTCATTCTTTATTGTTATTGGTACATGTATTACGTAATGCATATATTGATACACGTGTACTCTAGTGTGGCACAATACATGTACCAATACTAACGTATACGTATATCAGAAAGGCGCGCAAATTTTTGGTCAAGCCGGCAAAACAAGAAAATGGAAATGCGAAATGTGAAAAATACGGGAAGCAGGCCAAAATCTAGCTTGGTGCACTGATGAAAAGCAATTTTACATATAATCTTTCCTCTAATCCTAACCTTAAATCAACCTTTTTGCAGTGTTGTTTTTCCGTATCACATTTGCGAAAATTAATTTTGGTGGTGATTTTACCATTGTAAAAATATTCCACCCCTTTATATTCATAAAGAATATTATTGACCCAGAAAATATTCAAAAAGAACTATTTCTAACTCACTACAGGAACACGTATATTGGATATAGAATCTAAAGATACAGTGGAGTGGCTCTAGAACATTAGATAAAAATTTTTATCCCTGTCAATAAACAATATGAACCAGTATTCATTTTAAACCTTGAACCTCTAAATAATTTGACAACAGATTATTTTAAACATTTTTGTGAAATTGAGTGATCAAACTAAATTTTTCAGTTAGTAAATTTCGACCTACACATTTTTTCTCTAAGATAAAAGCCAAATTTAAAACTATAATTTCAAAAAAATCAAAATTTATCGAGATTTAAGATCCCGAAGGTCCGAATCTCTGCTAGTAGAATTAATGCTCCTAGCAGAGATTCGGACCTTCGGGATCTTAAATTTCGATAAATTTTGAGCCGATTTTTATGAAAATTGTAGTTTTAAATTTGGCTTTTTGATTAAATCTTAAAATAATCTATTTTCAAATTAAAATGAATGCTTGTTTATTGGGGAATTTACATATAAGGGCTCAAAAATGAAAATTATTACAAATAAGGGCCCAAGTTATAAATAATTACATATAGGGGCCAAAATTAAAAATAATTACGTATAGAGACCCAAGATTTGAAAAATATTACAAATAAGGGCCCTGCTTAAAGTTAGTACATCAAGCGCCATGACTCAAATCATAACTCAAGATGACACAAGCAGGAAAAATATAGTCGTTAATAAGCTATTAAGCGCATAAGAAATGTAGTCATAAATAAATGTGAATTAGTAATTAGAATGTGTTAGTAAAAGTATAAATGTAAAACGAAAAATGTACATATATTTTAGTCTATTAAATTCAATAAAACCAATTATTTGCTTTGTAAATTTAAAAGTGGTTTCTCATTCCGATTTAACTTCTCAGCCCATTTTTACAACAACTCATTCATAACAGGCTATTTGATCATGTCAAACACGATATTGCAGATTGGCATGATATTTACTAATAGGAAGACGTTCGCTCAGTTCTGGACAGCTACTCTATTGAATCATCTTCACATTATA
This sequence comes from Ambispora gerdemannii, assembly GCA_910591945.1. Lineage (NCBI taxonomy): Eukaryota > Fungi > Glomeromycota > Glomeromycetes > Archaeosporales > Ambisporaceae > Ambispora > Ambispora gerdemannii. The sequence continues at coordinate 7,449 of CAJVPL010002024.1, forward strand.
AGTTTAAGACTAACAAATCCAACAAGTTACTTATTGTTTGTTCCACGAATAACACCAGCACATGTCCCTTTGCCATTTCTGCTAACAAACGTAAAGATGGTTATATTCATATCATAAAGCTAATCCATTATAATCCAACTTGTCCTATCTTTACGAAGATGATCAAAGCACGTGAATCATATCTTGTAATGTTTAATGTGTCACTAGTTGAAGATGTAGCTGCACTTTGACCTCATGACATTATAAATCGTGTTAGCTCAGAAGTGTGTGCTTAAATATCATATATGACAGCCTGGAGAAGCCAAAGTGCTAATAAAAATGTGAAGCAGAGAAAGTAAATAAGAGTTATCAACGTATACAACGACTATTTGACAATTTACTTACAGCAAACCCTGGCATTACTGCATTCGAGACTGATATGAAAATCAGTTTATCTATGTCTTCCTTGCTTATAATCATGAATTAAAGCTGCTGAACATTGCAGATATGTGTTTACTCTTCATGTCTGTCACTCAAAATCAAGTTATAATGGTGTGTACTTTAGTGCAAATGCAATTAATAATGAAGGCAAACTTGTTCCTATAGTTCTATCGAAAATTCTAAGAATTGAATGTGATTTTGCGAATATCTATGTACAGCTCTTCCAATAATGAACACAAACAAAATCATAATTATAAATGATCATGAAAAGTAAATTGATTAATGTGTTTTTTAATATTTTAATACTTTAGATAATTTGATTTGATTTGATTTGATTTTTGGTATTATAATATAATATTTTGTTTATATATAGAAATCGCAGATATTGTTCAAACAAAACTTCACAATATTTTTTATGTGTATTGTATATGATATATTGAGAAAAATATTAATACGAAGTTTAGAACAAAGCTTGAAGGTAAAGTCTGGGCCGCAGCAAAGATTTTGCACATAGAAGAATTTAATAATATTATGAAAAAATCTTCAATATGGATGTAGAGGCTGTTGTTTATCTTAGTAAAATATTTTCTGCAACATGAACTCTCAGCAAATGTCCTCGACATATATTTGGTTATCATTTGGTTCTTTAATTTCTGGTTACATAACAAATATCTTATAGAACTATTTGAAGCAATTATTTTATTTGTGTGTAAGCTCAATATACTTTATTACACAACATACTCTTTAGTGCAGACAATATTATCATATATAACTGCTTTATAATTTCAGTTAGTTATTAATAAATACCATAACTAAATAATATATTAAGTTAATGAATCAATTTTTGAAGTTAAAAGTAACAATAATAGCTTTTATATTGTAAATTATATCTTATTAACTTATATTTATTAACAATTTTAAGAGTAATAATTTTCTTGTGTATATATTATATTTTTAAAATATATTAGTAGTTATCAGAATTTATTCATCTTATATATTATATAACTAAAAATAAATTCTAAATCTGATGATAAAATTTAGAAATATAACTAAAATTAATTAAGATTATAATTATATTTCTTTAGAATAGTTTAGAGATCTATCTTTATATATAATTATTTTTAAGATATTTATAAAGAGTTAGTTCAATCTATTAATGCAAAAATATATTTTTCTAATAATAAAATTTTACTATTAATTATAATTAAGCAAGTAAAATAATTATTTATATAATTGTAAAAAAACAATATCAAAAGATAAGTTACTTGTAAAAAATATAATAAGAAAAATTATAATTTATATACTTGTAACCAATAAAAAATAAACTAAACTTTAATAATTAAAATATTTAATATTAAATATTTATTTTTCTTATTAACAATATTACAAAAACTTACTATTGCTCTAAATAAAGAATGAAATAATTATATTTCAGCTGTATTATTTGCTTATAAAATTTTACAAAAAAATACCACATGACATGAATCTTTCTTTCTGACATATGGAAGAGAAATACAACTATCAATAGAATTGAAATTTGAAACAACACTCAAAAAAAAAGTTGAAATAAAAGAACAATTATTAAATAGAATATTTACTTTAATCGATTATTTATCTGGACAAGTTATTGATATCAAAAAGAACATTAACTTTTTACAAGAAAAATTAAAAGAATATTATGATAGAAAATTAAAAAAAGTATAACAATTTGAAATTGGAGACAAAGTTCTAGTTTACAATATGAAAAAACATGTTGAATATTAAAACAAGTTTAAATTTTAATAAAAAGAAAAATGATACTATATATATGAAATTTATCAAAATGAAGTATATAGCTTATAAAAGTAACAAGAATAGTCACTCAAGAAATTAATTAATAATGTACAATTAAAAATATTTCATGAATAATCAACTTTATTTGAATTAGAAGTAGTAATAGAATATATAGATCTCTTATTATTACTTTTATCATAATTTAATATCATAATACTATCTTCCCTTTGAAAACACTATAAATAGAACATTTTTTTCTGAACTCTCCTTTTAAAATTATCACTTTCAAAATTATCTGTATTCTTTTAAACTTCTCTTCTTAATTCTTTTTATTTCTACAATATCTCTATCTGAATGAATCTCATCATATATAAAAAAATGTTTTGCCAAGATGCTAAAAAATTTATTCTTATATCAACCAAATAGAGTGATCTCTTTTTTAACTCATAGAGTTATAATCAAAAATGATAATGGACAATAATATTATATAATAATTCAAGAACTCAATTAATATCTGTGTAATAATTTTCACATATCCTTGTAATTTCTTGTATCATATTTATCCTTTTTTATGTTATATTTATCATTTTTTGCATAACATATTAGAAATGAATACAGATCTACATTTAATACTTCTTAATGTTTCACTAATTAGATTAGATGCAAAATATAGATCATATTATTAATTTGGATACATATTTTTTTAATTACTTTTATTTTTATTCATTTTTTTTCTTTTTCTTTTATTATTTTTAATTCGTATTAATTATTTTTCATTATTATTTATATTTTATATATATTCATTAAGTATAGCATAATTTGGAGATGCGTCACCTTTAAGATTAATAATTTAAAACCAATTAATTTCTATTTTATTATTAAATTATTTGTAATTCATTTAATATTAATTATGTATTTAAATATCTCTGTTCTGTACTATAACTCTTTAGATTTTTTCACTATTTAATAAATAAAAAATTAAGCTTTATTAAAATTAAAACTGAAAACTATCTCAATTGATATAATTTAT